>UCOL01000741.1:0-52450 GCA_900474335.1 Ormyrus nitidulus | reverse complement strand
CATTTAAAGTTGAGGTACTCAACACGGTCTCTTATTAGAACGGCACTTCGAGAGACAGGAAGTAACAGATTTTTTCATAGTTAGCGATCTAAGACTTAATTGAAAAACTATTTTCTAATAGATTAATCTTCCAGCTTTCCAAAAATATAAAAGTTATTATACCTTAGCATGTAAAATAAAAAGATATTAGTTATGGAAAGAAGCAAAATCTTGCTTTTATGGTTATAATTACGGAAACAATAGAACATTGCAAGGTATGTCATACAATTTGACAATATTGCAAGATACGTCATAATTGTTAACCTAATAACCGAAGTCAAATGTACTATCAAAAGTTATTGTTAATAATGCTTTATTTCAAGAAAATTGAACAAAATAACGCACCAAAACATACTAAAAATTTGGAAAATATTTTTTAAATACTTTTCATGTGACAATAAATTGAAAAGAAATTTTTTTTAATATCTCAAGTGATTGGAGAGCAACTTTAAATTTAATCGCTCTTTTAGATTAGAGTACTTACATACCATCAATTTACTATTTAGTATTGACCGCTTGCCTGACAAATATTATCTTTGTTTTATTTACATTTTAGATTATTTGCATTACTGTGCTTTGCTAATGTAAAAATAAATCATATTTCTTATCGTAACATTTTTTTGCTAGATTATGTTATCGATGTCATATATTACCTTTCTTTAAGAACATTGAAATTTCGAGTACGAAAAGCTATTCTAAGAATAATTATAAGCAATTCTAATCGAGAAAAAAGATAATTAAATTATAGATTGTCCTCCTGCTTTTGGAATCAGTTATTACTACTTATGTAAGTATTTGTAACTATAAAGTTAATAATCTGAAAGTTTAGTTGCTTATTCAACCAGATGTATCTCACCCTGGGACATATGTAGAGTAGTTAATAATATATATAATAGTGGGCACGAAAATTTATTATTATTTGGGGTTGAGACTGATCATATTGATGAATTTTCATTCTTCGAAGCTTAACATTTTTGTATTTGATGTCTTTTAAAGAATGAATTGTAATTATCATTCAAAATCGAAAGTACAGCAACATACAATTATTATTAATATTCTCTCGAATTTTAGAACAATGTCGTAGAAACATTAAGAAGTTGCTATAATAAAAAATTATGAGCAATATTATTAAGACTGCTTAATTATTTTAATATCACTTATACTTATGTAACGATTAAAGGACTGACTCGAGCTTTCGTTTTTGATGGTATTTATTCGAATCTTTAGGAAGGTGACAACTTAATCATAATAAAGCCGCTTGAAAAAAGATACGTCCCAGGACAACAACATTTATTCAATTTTAAACGAATAAATATTTTTTTAAAACTTTAATTAGTTTGAATTTTTTGTTGTAGAGTTCATTTTATTATAGTGAAATTATTGCTAGATAAGCAATTATAATTAATGTGCATTGAGAAAATTTATTGGAAAAAACTATGCTGTTAAATATACATAATTGGATTTTTCGTAGAATTGATAGAATTTTTGTTGATTTAAAAGAAATTCTTTTAATTAAACAGCATGATCTATATTAGTTGGGTTAGTAATATCTTTATATGACATGTAATTTATTTTATTGGTGGTTAAATATTAATAATTAACCCTCTAAAATTTAAATATCAGTAAAATAAAGATTTGACATTACTAATTTTTAAATCATTTTATTTACAAAATAAGATTGGAGTCGTAAATATTTACACGATAAGCTTGTAGACTTCTGAGCTATGTAGACGATACATTTAATATTACTTTATCGAAATTAGGCTGCTGGTCAATCAAAAATATTGCTTTATCGATTAATTGACATTTAATTGTTACCTGCCTTTACTAAGCTTATTACTTATCGACAATATGCCATTCGAAGCTTATTGCGTGTTAATTTTATAACTTTATGCAACCTACATTAATTTAGTAGTCAAGTATCTTATAAGGATATTTTCTTTCTTTTCTTAAGTATAAATTACATTCTTCAACTCCAGAGGAAAACAAAATTTAATAAAAAAAAACAACAGGACTTTTATTTTCAAAAATACAAAACATTTTCAATAATTTTAAGTACAAAAATCGACAAAGCCTCCAATCCTTCATCAGTTCAGATCTCCCTTGATGTGCTTGGCGATCCAGTCGCGGTACTGGGCAACCTCGGTATAAACTCCGGGGAACTCAGGTAGGGCACAGCCAGGGCCGCTCCAGGAAACGATGCCTGCCTGACGGCCATTGACCATAAGTGGGCCACCAGAGTCGCCGTTGCACATGTCCTTGAGACCGGTTTCGTACTGCGCGCAGATTTCGTTCTCTGGCAAACCGCCTCGGTCCTCGTAGGCTGCGTTGCAGGTTGCTTTGTCCACGATGTTGATGGTCAAACTTCTCAGCTGATCGGACACAGTGCCGTTTTCTGTTTTGCCTGAAAAGAGGAAGTTTAGATTTAAATTTGAATGCACTACAAAGAATATACAGAATATTCAGAGTATACAATAATTGCTTGCCCTAACTAATGGATTGGTTTCAGTTCTCTGGAAGCTTGAATTGTAAATCCAAGATAAAGAATTTGGTGTTACCGATTTCTTTGGTATAATTAATATAAAAATTAAAATTCAATGCAACTAGAAAAATATTGGCTGGATTTGTATCAGCATCTTGAATAATAACAAAGTTTCAATCAACTATCTGGCTACCACAACACAGGTGTTTAACAGGGATTTTTGCCACAAATTTTTTATCAGTGTTAGAAAATTTTTTCCGCCCATTAATCACATTAAATTATCTTAGAAGACGTTCCACTAAAACTTTATCGACTTTTTAATCAATTCAAACATTCAACTCACCCCAGCCAGTGACAACAGCCACGGCGCCACCTTGAGCCTCCTTGTTCTTCTCGAACAGCTTGACGAGCTTCCTAGTTTCTCCCAGGACAAACGGCTGCTTCACCCTCATGAGGGCGATGTCGTTCACTGGACTGCCGAACGCGTTTCCGCCGTATTTCTCATGCCTGATGACCTTAACGACCTCGTGGACCGTTCCGCCCTCGGCCCAGTACGTCGAGCCCGAGCGGATCTTGTATGCACTGGCCTTTCCGCCAGCGCAGTGACCAGCTGTCAGCACGAAGTGCGGCGAGACGATGCTGCCACCGCAGGTGTGTCTGTCGTTGGACGTTCGGATTAGACTCACCTGATGAGGTGCCTGCTCTATTGAGATTGATTCGCCGTAGACGATTCGGCCGCTGGAGAACGGGATTTGTCTTGCTGCAATTTAAATTGGATTGTGCAATGAAGAAACCGTTTTTTCATCACTAAGCATTTGAGTATTTCTGTTTTCTACTGTGGTTTCTGATACATTACGTGCAGTTTTTAAAAGTAAATTTATTATTGGTAAGATGGTTGCAAATAATTATACAGTGAGCTTTGATAACAATATTAATATAACAATATATTCTACTTATTCAGTTACGTTCTAATTTGATGAGTTACTATACTAATAATGACAAAATTCAGTAAAAAAAATGTACTTACCGCTTGCAGCGCAAACTAACGAGACAATTGCCAGTACGCGAAGCATCTTTTGCGACTGTTGCACAAACTGGTGGAGTTTTACCCGGGTTCGTGACTTTTATGTAGTTGCGTTTATCTTGTAGATATATTTTAATTGATATGATACCGATTGCAAGAAAATGTTGTAAATTATAAAAATAATTTTGATAAATCGTAAATTATAAAGATCTGCGTTTGAGATTCATCAATGAATTCATTGATAATTTACTAGGTTATTGAAAGTAATCTTTACTGCATCGAACTTTTTTTTAATGAAAGATAATGTAGGCAGGAAATTGAAATCTCTAATGAGTTTGGTATAATATATCAACCAAAAGAATCGTCTACAATATTACTTTGATAACAATCTAGTACAAATGTCTAATTTTAAATTTCTTTTAAAGTAATTTGCAAATCAGTATTTCATTTTACTGTGTACAAAAAATATAAATAAATTTTTCTTGCATGCATCTGCATTTCATTTCGAGCAAAAATCGTAAGTAAAACGAAGAAAAAGAATTTTGCAAACACCTTTTTGACTTTCAAAGACAAAGTAAGGAACTAGCGTTTGGGGTTACATGTTGGTACTTAGAATTACTTAAGGTCACTGACTTCGAGCCTGATGCTGGGATTGCTGCAGTTCTTGTGGAGAACAGATTAAGGGTTAGGAGTAGAAGGATTTGAAACAGACTCCAGTTCTTGGGCTCAGATAATCTGAGATTAAATCTCGAAATAGTAAAAACTACGATTACTATAATACTAAACTAAAAACTTTACAAACTAAAAAAGTAAATATCCTATTCTGGGTTAGTGAGATAAACATTTATCGCTTAATCTATTGACGAATGATGAGGAAGGATAAAAAGGCTGTAGCAGTTTCAAGTTACATCAACGATGGTAGAGGACTAAATCTGCAGTATCATCCTAGCCTTATAAAAATCGTTATCGGGCAAATTGCAGTATCATCCATGATAAATTTACGGAAATGTTATTGTTTCTTGTACTTTCAACATTGTTAGTTATCTGTACAAGTGTCAAAGTATCTTGTGTCGACATTTTACCATAAAATTAATTAAACAATAAATTAACTAAAAAATTTCAGAATTTTATGTTTTGTTTATTTTTTTAATACTTTGAAATAAGTTTCACCTAGATTAGTTTATAAAAATGCTTTATATCTTCTAAAACTAGAGTTCATTAAAGTATTATTCTAAAATATATCTATGAATCAGTTTCTCTTAGATTAGTATACAATTGCTTTATATCTTTGTAGGTCATTAAAATATTCTATATATATCTTTTGATGGCATAGATAAATTATTGCTTGCAAGTGATTCTGAATGTGTATTATAATATGGTTGAAATGTCTTATATTGTGAAATATATTTTCACTTATTCAAATTTATAAAATAATGTATACATCTAATCCACTTGGTAACAATTTTTCATCAATTTAAAAATAACCACGATTTTAAAAATAACCATCCTTTATTGATGCTAATCACTTTACACAATCCAACAAAGGATCATCAAAAACAGTCCCCGATTCCTTTTTACAAATTAAACAACGAATCAGACGCCAGCGTTCTTCCTGATCCAGTTTCGAAAGTAGGCGACCTCCATAAACACGGAGGGGAATCCCGGCTCGTGGCAGCGGTATCCCCAGGAGAAGACGCCGGCGAGGCGGTTGTCGACGACGAGCGGCGCCCCGGAGTCGTCGGACGACCAGATCTCCGAGCAGGCGGCGACACCCTCGTTCTTGGCGCACAGGACACCTGGCTGCAGAGGCCCGAACCGCGAGTAGTACACGTCCACGCAGTCCGAGAGGGACATTATGTCCGCAGAGCCAGCTGGAAAAGGTGGGGGGGATTGTTAGTTGCTCGGTCGGTAATTAAAAAATTAGTCGGCATTATCGACTGAGCTTTGCTTTAATGTTAGTAGAATGTATGGCAATTGCTGAAGTTTGATTATATAGACTATTCTACTTCTTCAATAAAATTAGAACAATTTCAGTTCCGACACGTTGTCAGTTTCTTTCTCGTAAAAAAAGTAATTGGTGTACATTACAAATCATTGAAGAAAATTTCTGCACCAATAAATGGTCCCATAATGATCCAATACTATTCTTTAATTCAAAAACATTACAGTAACCTTCCAAACCCAAAAGCATACCTTTCAACTTCGGCAGCTCTTCACCCTGCTTGGCAACACCCCATCCGCTGATAACACCCCTGTCTCCTTCAGTAATCGAAACCTTCTCCTCAACCAGTTCCACCTTCTTTACATCTTTCCCAAACTGGAACGGGGGCTCCACTTTTGCGAGTGCGATGTCATTGTACCTGGCCAAATTCGACCAGTAGTGGTCGTGGTTCACGATCTTCTTCACCTGGTGCACCGAACCGCCGCTGCCGAGCTCCGAGCTTCCCGCTCGGACGGTTATGTCGCCGGCGGGATACCTCAGGCAGTGAACGGTCGAGAGGATCCATTCGGCGTCGATTATGACCCCGCTGCATCGGTAGCCGCCGTAGGCGTTCACGCTGACTTGGTAGGGGATGGGGGCTTCGTCGCCGCCGGAGATTCTGGGGTCGGCATGGCTGCTGGCTGAGTGATGAGGAGATTGTTAGTTTGGGGGCATTTTGAGTTGTTTATCTGTTTTGTGTGGTGACTGGTGAAGGGTTGTTTAGACGATTATTTAAGATACTAGATAAATAAAGAAATTATTTACGAAATGACAAAAGTCAGGAAAAAGTTTTTAACAAATACCCGTCTAATAAAAACATAAAGTAAAAGTTTTTTATAAAAATAATTTTGCATGTCCACAAATATCTTGCCGCACTCTTTTTCAAGAATCAAGAAATTATCAAAGATCCCCAGGAGGTTTTGAGTCTAATCTAATCTAACTTAATATTCGAAAATCCATTACGCATCAACGAAAATCAGCTATCGGGTTAATTAAATAAATGTACAGGTGCGCGAGCTAGGCGCCATTTTCGATTATCTGACTTACCGAGCGCAATGCCAAGGAAAACGACAAGTGAGACTAATCGCGACATGTTCTCCGTCTGATCGTTAGCGAACTGAAACCCCACACGAATCCAGACGATATTTTGTTCGGGACAACATGCAGCTTATCTTCCGCGCTTCTTCGCTATCTTTGCAAACACTGTTGACTGTTATGCTAATTGGCTACGAAACAATGGATTTATTTTCAGACCGCTTTAAATTTCTTATTCCACGGAACATTATTCCCCGTTACGTAAGAAAGTCTTTTACGAAGCTCAGGGGCGGGGCGAGCAGCGTTTTCCCAAGTGAAGTTTTACTCCGCGGAATTAAAACGGAATTTATATCTTAAACCCCAAAAGCAGCCCGAGCGATGCCCCGAGAAGCAGGTAGTAACGATCTCTCTCGAGTAGGAAGGCGCAGCGCCTAATTCCGATTTGTTTATCGCTCTCGGCGGCGCGCGACAATCGATTACCCTCCCCCCGCAAGTAGCTCGCTGCGAACAAAGCTCGGCGATCCGCCGCCGGCGGGCGATAATTTTGCGCCGGGCCGCGCCGGCGCAATTTCTCCGCACTTACTTACGCAACTTGCCGTGAATTACGGGCGACCGCAACTCGAGGCGCGCCCCGCGCGCGGCTTTATTTTAGCCGCGTCGCTTTTGCTTTAATTAAAAATATTTTCGCGACGACGACGGAGGACAACGTCTCTTTATGGAACGCCGGACGAGCTGTTTCGGACGGCCACGGTTTTAATAAGGGGCTGTTTGCTCGCGAGATTTCGGGGTCTGTTTGGGGAGGCGGAAGGAAGTGGAGCTAAATGGAAAAATGGTCTTGTGCTTGGGGGTTGCGGAATTTTGAGTGCGCTTTGCGAGGATGTGGGATTCTAGGCAAGAAATAAAAACGAATCAGCTTTAGTGCTCGAATTGTGTACTGTTTAAATTCTTTATTTAGAAATGGCTTTATCTTAACGTTTTATTTGATTTATCATCGTCAAGTGCTGTTTATTCAAGTGAAGCTCTATAAATAAAGAAAATATTAAGTCACACTCGGCTATTCACATTTCAAAAGTCTGCCTGAATAAAAAAAATGAAAAGAATGATTCTTAAATAAATTAAATGCTTTATTAATCTGTAAACTAAATGGCCAACAAATCACTGCGTCCTTCCGAGCACCGCAATCTATTTGCATCCAGAACAAAGCGGCCGCCTTACAAACATTCTAAACCTTCCGTCTACACCCCGGTAACAGTCCTAATCCAGCCGACAGCCTTGGCCACCTGGACGTAAAGATCCGGCTGATCCCCCTTGCCGCAGCTGTGCCTGGACGTGGCGACGGCGACGAGCCTCCCGTCCTCCGACACCAACGGATTGCCCTCGTCGCCGGAGCAGTCGCCTTCGCCCTCGACGCAGAGCAGACCCGGGTAGAGGGCGGTTAGCCGCGAGCGGTACCTCTTCACGCAGTCCTCCAGCAGGAGGGATTTGGTCGGTGCTGAGCGGAGGTGGCTGGACGGCAGGAAGCCGCTCGTGTAGCCGAAGCCGCTGGATGTCAGGGTGGTGTTGGGTTGCAGCTTGAAGTCCGGGTCGACCAGTTTTATGGGTTGTTGGGTTGGGGAGAAGGTTATTGGTGGGCTGACTTTGATGAGGGACACTCCGATTCTGTGGAGGAGGTTTAGATGTTATTTGCTTTGTTGTATATTTGTGATATTAGAATTTGATGAAAATATATGAAATCGTTATTAATGAACCAATGTCTTTTTGTTTCAGGTTAGTGTTTGACTTACCACCTCTTTATGTTACAATTTTGTGAGGAAGCAGAAAAGGTAGACTTGAATATGCATTATTTTTGTAAATAGTATACTTACAATGAGTGAACATAAACTTTTTCAATATCGTGTTCGATTCCTTCGTTAGTTACATCAGAACCAGTGAGGATCTTAAAGTTTTCGAGGAAGGCGTTGATACAGCTATTTTTTGTCAATACGAATTCCTTGTTAATGATAGTGGCGCCGCATTTTAAGAATTTTCTCTCCCTTATTGCTGCTTGATAAGGGAATTGTGTGATCGAGGCTTCTTCACCTCCGTAGAGCCCTTAAAAATAAAAATTAGTTTCCTTCAATTTATAAAGTTACGTACATTTTTATTTTTGCACCAGTCTTAATTCAAAGTAACATATATTAAACAGAAACAAATGAGTTAGTCCTCAATCAAATATTGTTCAAAAGATTCGATCAATTAAGATATCGCAAGAATTGTTTGTTATTATTTTGATCGTAATTCCCACTGTAAATAAAACGAAATTACCTTGCGTGCAGCCAACTAAGGCTACCAAAACCAATAAGCGATACATCGTGCTAATCAATAAGCCAGCAGGCGGCAGGCAACTGACTTGAGATTCTTATATTGAGAGCAGAATTTGATAGATGGAATCGGCGAGGCTTGGCAGGTGACTTTTTACATAAGTCGCTTATCTTTCCGTGAATTGTTTGGTTAAAGTCAATACTGGTGCTCTTAAATAACACTGATTATACTTTATTGACATTGAATAAGTAATAAAGTATTATTTATAGCTTTCCTTGATTGATTATTTGTTTAATTTTACACTTATTTCACGTCGTTTCAATCGAATCATTTTTGCTATAAAAACTTCTTAAGCGCAATGTAATATTATACGAGAACCTGATAATCCCTTTACAAACCTTAACCCTTTTAATAACAACCGCCGATTGAAAAGATTGAAACTGAATATTAAAAACCCAAATATAAATTCCCCATTTCCAACCCCCTCAGCTCTCAGCTCGTCAAAGATCAACGCGGCCCGCAGCATCCATTCTTCATAATCAGGCAACCACGAGCCATCACCGGCGCACTTGTCCAAAAGCCGAGATCTCAATATCCCGGGAGCAATCGCGAGTACATTATATCAGCGCCGTGCGGCGGATTAATCGCGTCGGAGCCAATCTCGGCCCCATTCGGATACGCGAATACGCTCGTTACGGCGCCGAGTGTTCCGGGGGGGCCTTTTTCAAAATTGATAGACCGACACAAGGCGGGATAATGTCGCGGGACCCCGGGATATTGAGCGATTCGCCGATGAGGCCAGCTGGGCTGCGGTTGGATGTGTTAAAGTATAAAGTGACGCGTTCGCGCTGCTGGAGTACTGCTGGTTGACACTGTTGACATCGGTTTTGTTGTTGATTTCAGATGGGATGTTTGACGTGGAGAGTAGAACTTTATCAGCTGTTTAATTATACAGTTCGAAGCATCTAAAATGTAAACTTAATATCATAACCATTTATAGTTCTGTTTCTCAGAGCAATTAACGAAAACATTAATTTTGCCGTGAGATTTTATCTCTCTCGTTCATCTTCATTTTGACAAGTAAGCTCTTAAACCTTTCAGAAACATCTAAACATGTCTAATATAACCTTGGAAATATCGAAAAACAAGATGTTACAGAATTTACCCATTTTTTTTTATCTGATTTGAAAAAGCGACTGCAACTCGAAAACCGACAGAAAATGCGGTTTAAAAATTACAAAACCCCAACGCAGCCATTCGTCCCCCCAAGCAGACGTTTAAAGTCCAGCGATAAAAACCCGAAAACGCTACAAAACGCCGCAATCTCTCTTTCTCTCTCCTGGAATCCGAAAAAAGCCCGCGCTGACATCGACAGTCTCGCGCTCGGAACGATAGGACCGCCGCGGAATCCCAGGCGGGGAGAAAGACTCGAGCGGCCGTAAAGTCGGCGGCTATCGAACCTCCCGCGCGTCCAATAATTTCCGCTTTATGGCCCCGAGGCTCGCGCCTCCTCCGAAGCCGAGCGCCGAGGGCTTGTATAAATCAGGCCTCGGAACAAATGATAAAATATTTCAACGCCGCCGCTTCGCCGGGAATCGCGTATACTCGGAGGGCGCGCTGAATTTTTTGGGGGGTCTTTTTTCGGAGGCGCGAAGAGGAACTGCGGAGTTGAATTTTTTCGGAGTTGCGGCGGTGGGGAAGTATTTATGAAATAAGAGTCGTTAATTGGTATGATCAGATGTTTGGCGGATTTTGGGAGAAGAATTTTACTTATGAATAATTACAATTGCTTTTATTAAGTTCGGCAAATTTTTTCCGAAGTTTCTAATTTTTTAAACATACAATTCGGCTAATCTTCAGCTGAACATAATTTCTTTAAGATAACAATTTCATATTACCACTACCTCGAAAATTCCCCCCAATCAGCTGGATCAACAAATATCTCCCCCATCCAGCCAAAGCCAAGGAAGCACGTCGGCGGACCGAAATCAATTTCGAAAGATAACACACAAGCAGCTCGCCTTAGTTACTCTGCACTCGGCGACTCCCGCAACAAGGCAGGCAGGCGACGGCGGCGGCGGCAGTTCCTCGGGTCCCGACGTCAATTTCGATAATTAATTTGCGGCCCGGGCCCGGCCGTAGTTGCGCAATATCGCCGCGCGAACAAAGCCGCCATTGTCTGGTGGCTCTACGTGCGGAGGCGACGCGATTACGCGGGCATAAATTTGACGTTCAGACGTCGCCGACGACGGAAGGGATTGACGGCCCCGTTGTAGGATCGTAAATTTGACGTTATTGCGGGGGGGCTGATGTGCGGAAGGACGAGTGGGATTTCGCTCCGACGAGTTTTCTCCGACTGGTTTTTGTGGGATTTTTTATTGGAAGGTCGAGAGGACGGGAACTTTATTCCCTTAATTCTTATTTAATAGTCCAATAAAATTAAGTAGAAATAAGGTAACGAGAGAGGAATTCGACAGTAAGTTAGTTCTCGATTCAAAGTCCTTTACAGAGAATTCGAAGTAGAGAGAAAATTGCGAATATTGTAATTGACTTACCAATTGAAAGCAATGATCTTCGATTTCTTAAACCATATCTGTATATTTTTAAAAAATGTATGTATAATTCGCATAATTAAACTCGAATGCTGACAGAAATAAGCATATTAAATCTCCTAAATACAATAAAGGTAACTGCAAAAGCACTGGGATTATGTAACAAAGCCTTCCCATTTTCCAAATCAACATCCCATTCAAGAAGCCCGAAACCGCCACGGAGCATCGCGCGAGTCTTACTATCCCCACAATTGGGGCTGTGCAGCCGTTACGAGCACCGTAGATCTCTCGGCTGATGGTGGAAGCTGTCCAAACATCTCGTTACGGATCGGTTGCCGCCGAATCGCAAACTCCCCGGGACCACGAAATGGGATCGCGCTGCTCTTTGCTTCGAAGAGCCGATTTTGGTTCGTTGGGTCGAAGTCGTTTTCAGTTAAAAAATATTTCGCGAGGAAATTCACGGACTACTTGAAGCTGGAAATTAAGATGAAAGCAAACATTTTTTCAAGCCTCACAAATTTTAATGATGCCAATACTCTCAAAATATGTGTATCGATAAGTTTTTATTTTGAAGCAGGAAATACGAGAAATATTGCCTTTTCAGTAAATCGACAAAAGGTTTAAACTCGCGACACCTTTTCTTTTTTTAGCGCAATCCGAGGGCAAAATCTTCAAGTTTTCAGGACTACTATGTTCTTTCAAAGGCCAAATCACTTTCGAGCTGTAAAACAAACTTTTAATAGGAGGCTCCTCGCAATTTTTCAATGCGATTTGCATGAAAATTGATTTCTCTAAAGTTTTCATAGTCGCGCCTCTCTCACTGACGTCTGAAATCTCGAATTCAGAATCAATAATCCTTAGTAACTTTTTGAAAGTGAATTTGAATAAAGTTCCGGATGCATCGGCGCAAACTTCTTTTCTGCAGGAGAGATGTTAACATAGGGTTCCAAGTGGTAACATTGTAGGAAGACTTATTTAATAAAAAGTTCAATCACCGTTCTTTTTTACTTCAAACAGCTAGCTTTTAATGTTTAAGAAAGGAAAGTTATACATTATTAATTGAAATATACGTTATGATAAGGACTTTTAATTTAATAGATTAAAATTAAATCGCTAATTTAGATTAATTAACTGCTATAAAAATGTATGAACAGAAGATTTTTTGTTTCATTCAAAGTGTTTTTCGCTTTTAAAAAAAATCTTTTCTCGGCAAATGCACCTAACAAAAAATTTCCGCAAAATCCCGTAAACACAGAAAAACAAAGCTGCCCGACATCATCAGCGCGCCATCACCAATCATCATCCAGCCCGGCGCGCATAATTATTCATCCCGACGCGGGCGACTCTTCCAACGCGACGTCGAGCGGACACTCCCCGAGCGCGGAAAAACCGATCAATTACAGCCGGCGGCTAGGTATATATATATACGACACTCGCGGGAGGAGCGCGTGCACTTTCCGGGGCGGCGATTAATCGAACAAGGGTCGCGGGAATTTCAATGAACCGCCCCGCCATCTATTGGGCCCCGAAGCCGCCCGACACGGGCTCAATTTGCCGGCGATTGTTACCCGTCAATGGGCCGACGTCGCTGAGGAATGCGGACCTCTGGGGAACGCTTGGGTAAATAAAGTTCGCGGCTCGTTTGGGGGGAGCGGGGGGTCTTTTTTTTTTAGGCTGGAGTGTCGTTGGATGGAGTGGTAAGTCAAATTTGTTATTGGCTGATAAACGAAGTGAGAGCAGAATATTTTTAATGGAGTAGACGCGATGAGCTGGGGAATTTTAAATGGTTGTTTGATTAGATTGGGAAGTAATTGCAATGTTAGTAACGATTGTTTGAGAAGATCACGCTGTCGATTAAATTAGAAATTCTTTGTAGTTGGTTAAAAAATAAAATGTAACTATTAGGTAAAAATAGTTCATCAGTTGATGAAAAAATTAAAGACAAAGATAAAACGTTCGTTTCAGAACTCAACTCAAAGTAAATTTTCTGCTAAACAACATCGTCGTATACAATTCCTTATCTATCTGGACAAATCCAAAGAGAGCAGAAGTAGCAGCACTTTTTTGTCTCGCTGACGTTTCGATGTACAATAAAGCTCTCTACAGCATTTCCTTTGGTCAAGAACGCTGACGTATGTGTTGCAACTCAGCGCTTTTCCTGCTCCTCTATCATCTCTCTGCTTTTCTCTATTTTCATCCGTATTTCTATCCTGTGCTTCTGGCCTTAAAAAAAAAAAAAAAAAAGAATTTTCTAATCCAAGTTATCACGAAAAATAAGGCGCGTATAATAAACACACTGATATACTAAAAAAATATATTTTTGATACTTTTTACAGAGAACAAAATAAAGTTTGAATTTTTATCAGAAATTTCAACTCTTCTGCTCGCTGCTAATTCTTTTGCACTGCCGTTCAAGAGAACTTATTTAGTTCCATCACTCTTAATAAGCCAACAGTTCGGAAAAAGTTAAGCCATACAAGTAAAAGCCGAAGCGGAGAAAGAGAGAAAAGTTCGCGACAGCTTTTTAGATAAAAAGTTTCGGGCTCCACACATGAAGAAGTGTGGAACGAGAACATTCTAGTTTGCGCGTAACCGCAGCCGAGCGTAAAATTTTAATTGAGCAATAAAGTACATCTTTATTGGCTTTTAAACTGCTGAAATCTTGGGGAAGATTTATAAAGATGATTCTGGAGCGATCAATAATATAGTTCGCTTCGTTTTGAATATTTTATCTTAATGCTTTGTGCTTGCATTTTTAAACTTTTAGAAAAGTTATCTCTTCATTCCAGTTTGATGAGTTATATAAAATTTTTTGTGGTGCTTTAAAGATGTTTTAAAGATATGTAAATTTCAAAGTCAAAGTGCGAGATAAGAACAGCTTTTGTTCTTGCCAGGAAAAAGGAATGCCTCAAAAGTGAAAATCACGAGCTTTCGAGATTCTTATTTTAAAACTTCTTTTTACGAAGCCAACCTGATTTCTTTAAGTGTACCTAAACTTTTCTGAAAATATACTTTTTCTCGAAAGTTTTTAATATACTTTTACACAGTACAAGACTTCTTTACGATTTTTCACGTATAGATAATTGACGGTGAATTTAGGATTCATTTCTGTAGTGTTTAATTTTATTCAATCAATATTTGTAGAGGCAAATGACTTTTTCTGAGAAAAACTAATTTTTTCTGGTATTTTTACAGCTCATTGTGTTTCATGAGTGAAAATTGACAAATTAACCTGTAGTATATTTTTGAAGCAGAGAATTTCTAGCTTCACATGTAATGAAATCTCATGGATTTTTTAAAAAAGAACACAACGTTACACATTTAATTATACATTTAATTACCAATTTATACAAAATTACTTTATCTGCAAAACTCAAATTAATAAATTTTGTAAACACAATTAATAATCAGTAAATTCTTACATTTAAAAAAGATCAAGTAACAAAAAGCCTTTTGCAATCAAGCTCCCCAATATCTGCGCAGCCTTCCCAAATGTTCCTTCGCCCAGCATCGCCAATCCCGACCCTTACTCATCAGCCCTGAAAGAATCGTCAAATCGGCACGCACAATAGGCGGAACGAGGAGAACTTGGCCCGTTGCCACCGAGCAATTACGCGTCGCGCTTGTGTATAAACACGGCGGTGACTTGTTTGCCTGCCGCCGAGTTTGTTTGACGAGCTTGTTTCCCTCCTTCGGGGAGGAGCCGCTGCCTGCCGGCTAATCGCCGTCTATCGGAGTTGCGGGGGAAGGGAGGTTTTTTTGGAACTTTGTTGGGCAAGTGTAATTAGGAAGAGTAGGCGGAAGATGCTTGGTAGGCTCGTAAGTTTTATTTTTTGTTTAGCGTAGTCATATGAGTATCGAAATTTGAAGAAGTTTGAAAAAAAAACAACTTAATCATTTCAAAATATTTTCCAAAAAGTACCGTCAAGTGCAAAAAATTAACGGCAGCTCTACGAGGGTGACACTTTTCCACAGTATTAGCTTTTCAAATTCCGATTCAGAGTGGAATTAATTAAAAAATAGCTATGACACTGATTCAAAATTCAAAAGAAATGAGAGTATGTTTATCAATCTATCCTATTTTGGGCTTTATCTAGAAGGGTGGGTGATTGATTCCTCTATTACGGGTGGGTTTAGGCAATTGATGGTTGCACTTCTGAAAGGCAACAAATTAGCAACAAATTATGCCACCTGTTTCGAATTGATATCTTCATGACGTTAGAAGATACAGAGAGTGACTACGCTAGCTTAATATTAAGTTAGTGTATCGATTGTTTCTCGGGAACGACTGGAGCAACAAACTCGGGCACGGTGTAACAAATTAGAAAAAAAGTAGCAACAAAGTATGCCGTTGGTTTCATCCAGAAATAATAATTCGGGCCGAAATTACAGAGGTGAATGGGCTATCTTAAGTTTTAAGTTAGCACGGGTCACGATCTTGGAGTCGGGTGGAGCAACAAAATAAAAACCAATTGGCTTTTTGAGCAAAAAATTTGGAGCAACAAACTCGGGCACGGCGTAACAAATTAGCAAAAAATTAGCAACAAAAAATGCCGTTGGCTTCTTTCAGAAATAATAATTAGGGCCGGAGTTACAGAGTTGGCTTTGCTAGCTTAAGTTTTAAGTTAGCGCGGGCTGCGTTTCCATTGTTTCTCGGAAACGGTTGGAGCAACAAAAGTGGGTACGGCGTAACAAATTAGCAACAAAACATGCATATTGCTTGATCATGGGCTTATGAAGTAGCTTCGCTGGCTTAATATACGCATTAAAACCGTACTTTCGATTCCCAACTCAGATATAACTAAAACTTCCTACAAAAAAGAAAGTCACGCCATTCTCACGCATAAACCGCTCCGCTACACCGCCAGTATTTACTTCAATTACAGAATTCACGAAATCCATCGACACTCAATGTAAACCTTACAACTTCCTAACTCCCGACAAAGTACCCACTTAACTTTCCTCCCCGCACTCATCTAATCACTCATCCCTCCGGCGGAGCCGGCTGAAATTACCCATTGCTTTTAATGCCCGCCCGCAGCGTCCGCTCAAAATAACTGAACAAAGAGAGGTGCGCGCGCGCGCGTATTTCAAAGCCGTAAACGCGTTGCTGAATTATTTCAGGCGAAATTTACGGAGAATAATCCCTTGTTATTTTGGCGCTTTGAATTTGTTGCCGAGGCTCCGGCGCGGAATATGAGGGAGGCTTTTTGCGGATCGTTCCGAGTTACGTTGTGACGATCGAAGGCGAAATTAGGTCGAGATGGTAAGTTGGCCGGAAGGGAGTAAATAGCAAGAAGTTGCAGTCGTTTGAGATCCTTGATAACTGCAGTTGATGAGCGTTTCGGGCGAAACCGAGGAGTTCAGTTCTTGTTGAAGTAAAAGAAACTGTTCGGAGAGTCAATGTGTTTTTATTTTAATCGCGTAATGGCAGGATGAACAGAGGAAACGGACACCTTCGATGATCTTAGCTTCGCTTGATTTTTTTTTACGCGCAACAGAATCGCGTTTAGGAACAACTGACCGTAAAACAAAGAAGCTAACAAGTTACCGAGTTTACTCTCGAAGAAGGGAACTACAATAAATACTCCAGTAGCAGGTTTAATGAGCTCGGCTAAAGGGACTTGCTGTACCACCGCGAGCTAATCCAATTCTCTTCCTAAGAGATAAGAAATTTTTGAAAGCCTACGCTGAAAGCTAAGTAATCTACTCTCTTCCGTTTTCCATGAGTCGCTTGAAATTATGCAGAAGTAATTGAGGTTTAAAGTAATTCTCTTTGGTTTTTTTTAAGCTGCTTACGCAAATATTTTTTAGTCATTATTTATTGCACGGAAGCTGTAAATGTTTAAAATAAAAAAAACTTAAATATAAGTTCAAACTTTTAGATCATTCATGCGAATATGAATACTATAAGATAATTACCCATAAAAACTGCAACGAAAACGTTACCACGCCACTACCGCCATTTATTTCGCTTCCTTCCACCGACGCATAAATCAACCAAAACCCAATTTCAACCTTCATAAACCCCCAAATCTAAACCGCCAGTCACCTCGGACGATTCAGCGCCTCAACCGCGCCCATCGCCAGGACCTCCCGCCAGGTGGCAACGCAGCCCATTCTCGCTCCGCCAAAAGAAAAAAAAAATTCCAAGCAATCCATTACGGGCGCAGCTCCATCTCCCGCGCGGCATTGCGCGTATTTCACTTGGCTCGGCTTGCGTGACCTCGTTTGACCTGCAGCAGCGCAAGAGAGAGATAGATACATGTATATAGAGGGTATGCAGTCCTTTCCCTGTTGCTCCCGGCTGACGTCAGCCGGACCGACACTACTGGAAGAGTGGAAGAGTCGAGTTCGGGTCGGACGAAGCGCGATGCCTCGAGTGGCTTTTTTACCTGCGACGTTAATTTTGGTAAGAGGGCTTTGTTACTGCGGGCCCTTTTTCGAACTGAATGCGTGCTTGGGAGGTATTTTTGGAAAAGGACTGGAAGGTTGGGAAACAATAGAGGGAATTCTCGGGATTTATTTTTTTAGTTTCAGGGTTTTATAAATTGTTAAATTAGAGAATAAAATATTTGTGTAAACCGGGGTAATAGGTCAAAGTAGTTTAGCAACATTTTCTACAAAAATAATGGAATATATCCGCTCAATTCCACGCGTCAGACTCTTTTTCCAACTCGGAAGAAGGTAAACTGTACTTGAGGAAAAAATAAGAAAAACTACTCGGCTCCTGATTTATTAACGAGTGCAAACGTGATAAAGCAGACAAACACGAGCTTTTTACGGCGGCTGATTCACACTGCTTACCGACTCCGGCCGTAAATACGATTTTTACGATCGTCCGAGGGCAGAAATGAAGTTTTCGAGGGATATTTATGGAGAGAGGGGTGGTTCACCTCAGCGGGGATAAAAATAACCGGGGAAATTAATAATGCAGTCCATTCTCCTCCGCGGGCACGATATCGTATAACTTCAACGGCGATCAGTTATTTATCCTAATCGATGGCCTGATGTGTGCCTAACGAGTCTGAATATTTCAGCCGCGACGTGCCTTTTCCCCAGTTTCTCTAATTCTGGTATTAACGAGGCTGTAGTTCTGAGGGGAAGCTTGAGGAAGTCATCGTGTGTTTACGTGATTTTTCTCTGCAACGACGCACCACGGAATTGAGTTGTTAGAACTTCGCTTTGTACGACGCAGTTCGTGTCGGTAGTTTCTAAAAAGTGACGCTTCATTCGACGATTTTGATGGAAGAGCTTTTCTACATAATGCATATAAAAGCGTCGCTCTAAAAACTGCCGAGTTACGCTTGATGGAAATAACTCTTGAAATAAAGTTGACTTAACAGCGTTCATCGCTCATACTGTATCGCAGATCTGAATTTCAAATTGAGTTTTTTAAGGGAGTATCGAAGTAAACTCAATAAGTGCAAAAATGCACTTGAATAATAAATATTTATTTAAATTCGAAGTTTCCTGATGAAGAATTTCCCGAATAGTAATAGGCAGGAAATTATTCGCGCCGGATGAATGTTTCATGAAAATAAATTTGCGCTTTTTTTCCAAAGAGACTTAGAAACTTGTATTACATTTTTATTTTGAAACATAAAAGTGCAATCAGCCAAAAATGTATTTATTTAAAAATAAATTTAATTTAGCACTTTGAGATATAACTATTTTAAGTAATTATACGATAACGGTAAAAGAAATCTGTGCTATCAGTCAGTCTATTCTGGTGCGCTTTTCGAGACTTCTCTTAGAAAGCTTCAATTGAGACGGATCGCCTTATTCCTGGCGCATCAAACGAGAAAGCAACGCTGACCTATAAAAAAACCGGGCGATTCATCCGACGTGACAGCCCAAAAGACAGCGGAATAATTGATGTCAGAGGGTTCAGGCACCTCGGTCCCCCTCTCCCGCTAATTCGAATCAATTATTTATCGGCCTCGTCGCCGTGGCGCGCCTCTATTATGCATCGCGCGATCGCAATCACGAGGATCCGCCAGCTATCCCCACTCCGATCTAATTATCCGCAGGTATTCTGGTGGTGCAATTTTCCGCGAGCGCGTTTTGGGCCGCGCAATTATCTCGCTGGGAATATACTGAGTGGCTTTGCCATTTTTGGAAGATTTTGCCGAGGGAGGGGGGGGGGGGTATTTTTAAATAATCTTAAATCGTATAAACAAGAATCGGTCTATGCTTTTTTCTATCTGGATCTTTTTGTTCTTAAAGATGCCACTTAGTAATTTTAAGTGGACTTTTAAAAGGCAGTTTTAAAAACACTTCCTTTCTTTACTTACTTTTACTACTTTACCAATTGAGCATAAATGACATTCGAAGTAAACACCCTACCAAACTGTGTTCACCCTACTTTCCAAGTATCCCCTTCCAATATTCACCCGCCAAACAAAAACAAATAGTGAAATCAAAACAGCTCCCCCAAACCATCGGCCCAATTCTCTCCTCTCAAATCCGAAAAACCACTTACCGACTCCTCTCTCGAGCAATCGGAAATAAAATCCCATGGCCCTCCGCGAAACAGTGGAAAAGAGGTGCTTGCATGCATAATCCGGCCGGCGCGAACGCACGAGGATAAAAGAGCCTTGAAAATATACAAATGAGTCCTTCGGAGAACCGCTCACGAGCACATCGATTCGTGCTCGCGAGCCCAGAATGCTAATGCCTGCGGTCGCGCGTTCGTCTTTCGAGCCTCGATTATGCGTCTTTTCGCCGGCTTTTCGAAATGCCGGAGTGCCTGAGGTACAAATTAAGTGTGGACCTGATGTTGGATGGATAGTGGCGCAGTTTGTTTCTAATTTTGACAATGCAGTAAATGTATGTTTTTTTACAAGTATAAAAGCTTCTGTAATGGGGGGGAGGGCGGGTAAATTTAGGGTGAAAACTTACTACAGATCTGCAAATTATAATTTAATTATAATTAAGTTTAAAAAATGAGCAGCAGAATCTGTTAATGAATTAAACAAAATTTGAGTCTAACGGAACAAAGAAAACAGTCATCCGTTTATATATACACTGGCAAGAGCAGTAAGACGCTGTTTACTTGCAGCTCCTAGCAGAATACGCTGTTTACACTCTAAACACATCTTGCTTTTCTAGACAAAACCCGAGGCGCATCTCCCGAAATAAATTCATATCCCTCGGCGGCGTAAAATCTCGCAATAGAATACCCCCGATATACCCAAAGAGGAGAGAAAAAGCGCGCCCTCCTCCTCGTTGATGCATCGACGACAGCGACGGCCTCTCCGGCATTTTTTTCGTCAAGAACGTTCACATTTCCCGTCACTAGTCAGTTATTGAGTGTGTGCTTGGCTTTAGAGTGGCAGTCAGTGTCGGTGGAAATGTCATCGACAAAAAAGGGGTACATTCTTTCATTTTTTTCGTTTTTAATCGAAGGATTTTAATAGTATAATATTTATTAATCTTGGCATTGTAGCCAAAGACGCACTTGTCTCTTAACCCTCTCTGTACCCCATAACCTACATTTTCCGATTAACAAAATCTTCTTTTACGTGCCTACAATTACAGCTCATTTTCAAACCCAAACCTTACAACTTCATTAGCACTAATCACTCATTACGCTATTTCACCCCACCCGAACCCCCCGCAGGAAAATACTCCCGAATGCCCGTATCAATCGCGGCAGCAGACGCCGCGCGAACGAAACAGGAGACCGGCCAAGAATTAGACCCGACGCTGACAGCCCGAGTGTATAAGACCGCGGCGCACGCGATGCCGTTAACGTCGGCGCATAAATCCTCGCGCTCTTTTTCCCGTCGCGTCTCCTGAATTACGGCACGCCGCCTGCGGTACCCCCTTATACCCACCCCCATCCCCGGGAAAAACGCCACCACCCCGACCATAAAGGCCGGCTGTTTGTGGAAGCGCGGATGGGACCGCGTGATGCGCGGTAATGAGGATGTCAGAGGATGGGTGGAGCTGGGGGTTTAGTTGATTTTCTGTATTTGTATTTCGAGGGATGAAAGAGGTTCGGGAAAGAGGGGAGACTGTAAGTGGTGAGTTTTTTTTTTTTAGTATTTTTTATTATGGGTTTCTTCCCTCAACCCTAATAAAAAATGATAATGATTATAGCAATTATTACGTTTCCTATGGTTCCAATGCACTAAAACATACTTTGATTACTTTTTTTTTCTTTTCTAAAAATATAGTTTTCGTATTTATTTTTATTACCTACACGGAGCGTTTCGTACGTGAAGTGTAAAAAAGCGATTAAATTGTTGCGCCGCTGTAAAAAGTTTTTTAAGAGCAAAAATTTTACTGAAACTTTTTTATTAGATCAAAAGCTTTTATCGCAGCAACTATCGGTTCCGCGTGAACATTTTTTCCGAAACGAGAAAAAGGCCCTTTGACAAAATAGCAATTGACCTAATCTTTTACATATACTTACTTATTGATTTTTAAATCTGCAACCCCACGAAAGCGGTTAACGACAATTTAACTCTTCCTGTTCCATCTTTTCGCAAAAACGCGATTTCCAAGCTCAAAAAGCGCATCATCTGCATTACATAAAGGGGGCGACGGGGGGGGGGGGAGGGTCGAGGATCCTGGCAGCTTTTATTCGCGCGGCGCGACAAGGGAAGAAATTGCCTTGAGCGCAATATTGCGCTTCGCGACGTATATCGCGCTTCGCGCAGGCTTTATTGTCGGACTGGTAGCTCGGGCTTTTTACGTTCGCTCCGTTATTAATAACTTTCTTTGTGGCTGGCAGGCTGTTTATGCGCTTTCGACGCCTCGGCTTTTGTCTCATTTATCGCGTCTGTTACGCCGGAAGGATCGTCCGTGTAAACGGAAACAATGATCGCTTTTTTCGGCGTGGGAGAGCTCAAGATTCGAGCGAACTGACGCTCGCGGGAGTTGGCTTTTTAAACAGCCGGGATGTAAAGAACAAGGTTAGAGCGTCGTTTTGTCGAGATGACGTCAACATTAATACGGGGGTGGCGAACGAAATTACAATGTACAGAATCGATGTCAGAATTTTAAAGCTGTTTAATTATTTTGCGTTTTGATGACTCGTACAAAGGGTTTTTATCTGGAATGTAAAAAATTTTGTTTATCCTTTCAGCGTTCGTTTGAAAATCGATGGTGATCGAATTGATATTAATACCGCTAAAAACGTGCATGATGTAATGAGCGCCCTTCGTATCCATCATTGTTTTATATATGCATCAGGAATGAGTTTCAACTTAACAGATTATATTTTCTAGTCTCGGGTTTATGATCGATTTATAACTTGAGCGTCAATATGAGGCAGAAATTATTTATCGACTTGTCGAGCGCGGGCTCAAATTCGTTTATACGTCAATTCGCGCCGTCTAATTACGAAAATAGCGCGCGGATCGATAAGATATGATAAATTCATGGGTAATTTTCACGACCCGGAACTGCGTTTGTACGTCTATCGCGCTTTCCATGCTTATCGCGGCCGGCCCCAAACGTATATACCTTAAATACTCCAATAAGTTCAAATTTATCTTGTCGACTTGCATTATGTGTGCTCTGCTCGTTTTGTATGTTATTTCCACGCTGGTATTAGCGTCAAACAAAATGTTGTTTGACGACTTCGCTGAGTACATAGACATCTGCTCGCAATTCGTGACATTTTCATTTTTACGCAAATGTGAACCAGAAACCACTTTGTAAAGAACGTTATCATATTGGCCCAATGCGGCACATAACCTCAAAAGGATGTAGTACGATATTTTAAAAATCTTTACGATCCCATTAATATCAGGAGCTGTCCTGCTTTTGAATCCTAAATCTCTTTCTGAACACTCGAAAACAAACAACGCTATAAAAAAGAATTTATTAGCCTTCGAATTTGTGCCTAGATCGCGTGAACCGACACCGCCTCGTCTTCGGTTTGGCAGCAAAGCCTTGCCACATCAGTTTACGGCCATCGTCAAAAATATTATTTCCCCCCCTTCCATCTGCAAACTCAACTCAAAGCTTCGCGTATATCGATGCTAATTCCTTGGTAAAACACTATTATAATGCGATTACCACGCGGGAAGATATTTAGAGCATAGAGACACGGACAATCGATAGTTTAGTGGAACGAAGCTCATCGACTTTCCCCGCTTGCGGCTGCAAAAACGCGAGAACGAGAGCAGCGCACGCATTTTCTTTTTTTCTTCAGAAAAACGTCACAAATTATGTAAAGAAGCGAACCGCAAAGCCAAGCCGGGGCTCGAATTACATGACGCTGCGCCGTATCGATTGTCTTCTTTAGGTCAATACTTGCTTCAGCGCTCTGTGTCCTTGGAGTCGAGAGACTGTTTTTCGCTTAAAAAAAATAAGGAGCGTTTTGTAACTACTTGTGGATCGAGTTTTCGAAAACCTATTATGAATAAATTAATATATGCACGCTACTCTCGTTTCCAGACGGCGAAAAAAGAGCGGCGTCAGCTGCACTGTGCGCCGGGCTATTTTCGTACTCGGCGCACTCGAGGTTTTATTTTTGCGAGAGTCATTCTTGCAAATTAGGATATCGATCGTTAAACTGCAATCGGAAATGAGAAGCGACGCGGAGGCGAGTCGCAGAAACTTTCGGAGACGCAGAGTGCACTCAATACACCGGAGGCGCAACAACAACTCCAGTATCAATGCCCGAGATTCGAATGTACAAAGTTCGTTAAACGCGTTGAACGTTATACGATAGTTGGTTCCGTTATTTTGGCGGAAGTTGCCTTTCATTGGCTCGACTCGGCAGTGGAGTGCGACTCGTTAAAAATGCACGCGGACCAATTAGTTCCGTTGAGAAAATATTGGACGGTGATGGTTTACATTGGAGTTGATCACATAATACGATCGAGGCTTTATGAAATGATAATTCTGCGTCTTTCTCATAATTCAGTATCATCTAAGCGGTTCTATTGTGTTTTGAATAGTTTACGAACCTCTAGCTTCCCCTGTCGTGACAAGCAGCTTGCCTGATCAATCGATACGTAAACGAGATAAGTATTAAAGATTAATAAAACGTCGTGTTGTGACAACTGTACCATGTTTTTTCCACAGAAAGCTAATCGATATCATTGGAAGAACGCGAATTCGACAATAATTACAGGTCGATTTCACCGCTAGGTGGCGCGGCGTCCAGTAGCATAATCCCGCACGTAAATCACAGTGCTCAGCCGGCAATTAACGACTACATAATTCTTCCAGTTTCCAGAGCCCCTTTGCATAATACCCCGTGAAATCGGCCAAACTGCCATCGCCGTGCTCGGCGGCTAGGAAGCGAGACTGGCACGAGAAGACACGGCTGGCCCGGCAGTGTGTCACGGTCGCGGCGAGAAGCGACGACGTTCGGCATCGGAAGGTCATTACCATTAAAGCCCGGCCACCGAGAGGCCTTGAGCCGATTTAATGCGCGCGGCGCGGCGCGGTTATCGTATCGATAATAGGGAAGACTGTGCCGCCGCGGTGAGAGAGCCCGGGGCAATGTCAACGGCGCACGCAGACCGACGACGCTTGGCTGGCTACCCGCGAAAGCCCGCGGCTCCGAGGGCTCCGACGATCAGCTGACGATGCGATGTCGCTGCGGTAACGATGTTTACGTGCTGCCTGTGATGTAAGAGCGAGGTAGGGTAGGCAGAGGGGGTTTATTTTGGAGGTGGGTTCGTTTCGAGACGAGTAGGGAAATAATAGTGATTAGCTGTTGCATATTGGATGAATTTATTCATTGAAAATGAAATGCGGGTCTTTGGAGATGTGGGCGAGTAAATAAATCTTGAAAAGTAATTTACAGCTGCACTCGAACTGTTTGGGGAAAATGAAAGTGGGTCAGATAGGGTAAATTTCTTCATAAATTTCGAACCTAATGAAAGCTACTCGGCAATTTCTTCAACTCGAAAGTGCGGCAGCTTTATTTTTAGGTGATCAAGAGAGAGGGAAGAATCTTATTTCTCCTCGGATGTCGATCGACTTTTGTTTACTCCATTATTACGATACTTTCATGCTTTTCCGACATCTGCAGGCAGAGTGCATTTGAATCAGAAAATCGATCGAAGTAAATCTTTCAGGAGATTGACCCAAAAAATAAATTGAATCGCAGAGCCTATATATATATATATAAAACGTATATTTAATCGTCACGAAAGTAGATTGAATAGCATTTTTGATCCCCAGATACGAGATTGTCCAATATCGACATGAGGCATACGTTTTAGCGCGACCCTTTATTTTACAATTTTTATCAGTGCGATCTTAGGGAAAACAACTTTACGAGGGAATAACTGGGAAAATACTTCGACTAAAATCATTGATTTTTAAAAAGTCAACTTTATCAGTCAAATTCTTTAGTTGCTGAGAGTTTACAACTGATTTTATTCTTTTGTACTCGAAAAAAATCGAATTGTTGGTATAAACAATGGATTTCCTTTTTCCTATAATTTAGAAAAACTTTTGTGACTTGAAATTGATAAATTCATCTAACCTTTTGGGAGCCGTTTTACTTCGTCGTACGAACATCTCAAGCCATGTAGGTAAAGACCGATAAAATGGATCCCAGAAGGATAGGATTCTATCCGAACTTTGAAATTTTTTATGGCGCGCCAAATAAACGCTTACCTAAAAGTATGTACAAGCTGCTCTGATGAAGTGAAGTGCGTTGCTTTGGAAAAAATACATCGAGCACTGAAGGAGCCCTAATGGATTATTGATTATTGTCAGTCATTCCTTCAACTTCGTGAGAGAAGTAGTAAAGAGAAGTTCATTTTCTAGAAGAAAGTTATTCGCGATCGAAAATAGTTTTAAAAAACTTTGCTAATTATTTAAAAGTTACTAAATTCAAGGAAGACTTCAAAAATTTTTAATTTTAACATCATTATAAGATAAATAAATCACTACTTCCCAAAACAGTCGATAACCTTAAAATTTTTTCAAACCCGCCAAAGTACCGACATTCCCTTATCTCACCCGCGAACTCGATCCCGCGCCCTTCCCCCTCTCCTCCTTACAAACCCCCCCGGCGAACTTTCCCGTCCCTCCCCCGCCAGCCGCCTTTTTCAATTTCGCGGCGCATTACAATTCCAGCAGCAGCAGCCGCGGCCGAAAAAGGCGGCCCGCCGAGCCTAATACGCTCCCTCGGGATTCGAGCGCGGAAAACTCCCCGAGAATCGCGAGCGCGCGCCCTGTGCACACAGCCGCCGCCGCACAATTCCGGTCGCGGGGCGCAGGCCAAGTTTGCCGTACGTCGTCGCCGCGGGGGGCGAGCTTGTAAACTTGCCTCTCGAAGCAGACGGGGGCGACCCCCCACCCCCGCCCCTGAGAGACCCTCGAGAGCGAGCTTTCCCACCGAGACGCCCGACGTTTGACCCGCTTTCGGAAAAAGGCGGTGATCGTTCGTCGATGCCGGGATCGTTTTGAAAGTCGCGCGCGGGTTTATCGGGTGGAAGGGTCGGGCGGAGCGGTGGTATTCGCGGCTGCTTGGCTGAGGTATTGTTGTGGCTCGAATTGCGCTGGTTAGGGAAGGTCGTTGAGATAGAAGGGTTTCGCTTTAAGGGCATGAATGCTGAATTGTTCTTGCGTAAAAATTCCTTCGTTTATTTTCTCGAGTCGCGATGCTGGTTTTTACTCGTAAACGTATTTATTTCAAAAAGTAAGGATTGTAAGGTGGATTCGTCGAGAAATGGAAAACTCGATCAAAACAGATTTAAAAACTATTTTTCCCGTGTACATAGGCACTTCTTTCAAGATTTCTTAAAAATTTGAAGTTTCAAATGTGCGGTTGCACCTCGTGTATCTTTTATAATGTATCTTGTAAACAGAAACTGCTCAATGTATCAAAATGTATGCGCATATGTAAATGATGAGTAATAGCTCGGGCTTGATCCCTAATGGGTGATAGAGATAATGAGAAACGACAACTAGACAGTAACGAACACAGTAGGAATATTAATGAGGCCAGCTTTTTTTCCCTGTTCTCGTATTGCATCGAAATTTTATAATGCGTAATGGCTACTGCCTTTAGTTAATTATGCATGCAAATATAATAGTCTGTATTAATTAAATTGTGTACGCATAATATTATTAATAAGCAAGAGAATTTGTATTTATTTACAAAAAAAATTTAAATTAGCGCTAATAAAACCTTTTATTCTGTTTCAGGTAAGAAACCAACTTTCACTCTATCTCTATTTCCAATAAAGTATAGTGAGTACTACAAATTTTAAAAACAACACTCGATTTCTATTTCAATAAAAACCTTTTAAACAAGTTTACCATCACGAAAATCCATTTAACCAGCCAAAAAAAACAAAGCGTTCCCGTTCGAACGAACCCTTTCTTTGTTCACGAAAATAAAATCCCACCCACCAGCACGAACCTCCTTCGCGACCCTCGGCGATTCGAAAATAAAAAAAGCGCAAGCTTCGCCGCGAGCACACAGAAAAAAAAATAGCCGCTCGCCTCTATTTACCGAGCGAGAAAACAGCTCGAAGCGCGGCGGCGGCGGCCGATGAAGATAACCAAAGCGGTGCGCTTTCGCGATTTGTCTCTCTCTCCCTCCCTTCCTCCCACGCAAATTCAAGAAGTGAAATATCGGAAAAGATTAGAGGAGATTACAGCCGGGCCGTAGAACTGCACGCGCGCACTTATGTAAGCGCTCTCGCGTATAAGCCTCGAGCATTGAACTCGTCGAGCTCGAAATCGTTACGAGCCGCGCGGATTTGACGTCGGAGGAGCGGCTCAAGTGGAAACAAGCTATAATCAGGTTTTAGACGTATTACTCCGCCGCGCTGCTTAACGGAACAAAGCGAATGTGTTTGAGAAATGTAACGACGCGGCCTCAATCGTTTGCCGTGCAAATAGGCTTCTGTGGACTGAGTCGTTCTTTTTTTTTTTCGCGCCGGTTTCGTTTGCTCTGCGAGTGCTGCTTTAATATGTTATCTGCTGTTTATTTTGGGAGGCTAAATTGTGCACTCAATATTTTGCAGGGGGGTAATTTGAGAAAATAAATGTACGGAGGAGTTTTACCGCTCAATAATGAAACGAAGACTTTACTTTTGCGAAATAAAATATGATGCAAACTAGTAAAGCGTTATTAGATTTCCTGACGGTGAAATTTCTGTATGTTTTTATTGTTTTATCCATCATTTTAAATATGAAGAATATTTTTAAAACAATGTGAAATTGTATCAAGTCCTTTTCAGGTTTGCATAAAATTCTATATAAGCTACAAATTTATCGAAGTTTCACGAGTTTCTTTTAACTAAAAAAAAAAATAACAATAACACCAATTTCGAGCTCCCCTCCAAACCAACCCACCAACACTCTCAAAACTCGAGCGTCCATGAATGGAGCGCGTCCTCAATGAAGCCCCGGCTTACACGTGACGAAAAAGCGGAGAAAGGGCGTAGCCCCGGCCAATTTGCGCGTTAGTCCGGCTCCGAGCAGCGGCCCGCGGTAATTGGGGGCTCGGCGGAGAGGAGGGTCGACGTCCTCTCTCGCGCACAGAGGCCCTCGACGATCGTCGGGGCTTCGCGCCGCTTCCTCTCGCGAGTAGCTCCTTTGCGCCGCCGCTCTGCTTTTCGGCGGGTTTCGTCGAGCGTTCGATTGTTTGACGCTTTTCGAGGGCGCTTCGGTGGAGGATCGCTCTTCGATACGGCTGGATTGGCGGGACGTTTGCGGAGCTGTGGAGTGGGGGTGTTGTCTGAGGTGCTTGACAGAGTTCCGGGAGAGGAGGGAATGGGGGTAATTGTGTGAGCTCTGGTTAGTCTTACTTTGAATTGCGAGGAGAAGCGGGTTTAAAATGAAAGTAGCACGGAGGAGGACGTTATTATGTAACTGTTGTAAGAGGAACGTGTGGAATTAGCACCAAAATAAGCTCCTGCAAATTATTTCACTTACTTTTTTTTTATAATTTATAAATAAATTAAAATTCACTCTCTTTTATTAGCGCTTCTAATTAGAAAGAAAAATATGTCTTAATTTTACAAACATCCAAGTAACTTTCGAAAACTCCGATCCAAAAAAAAACTCCAAATTACCCCGACACAAAGCTTCTCCCACCAATTACCCCACTGCCCGCAAACAAAACGAACGCACCGCGCCCCTTAAAAGAAAAAAAAAGTAGACCCGCGACAATACTCGCTGCTCGCCTGCCGTCCGGGTCACTTACCCTCGGCGAAGACGCGGCCGCGCCGCGAGGGATATATGCGACGCAGGGGGCAGGTCGCATGCGGCCATTACCTCGTTAGCCGACTGAGTAGCGCTGCTCGAGCGCGAGTCCGCCCCGCGGCTGTAGGTGAATTGCGCAGCGAGGCCCGCTCGAGAGGCCTTTAATTCCCGGCCGGAGGGGAAACGAGGCTTTGCTCGCTGCAGCGGGAAGAAGTCCAATTTGCGATGTTTGACAATCGGCGCGTTTTGGGTTTCGGAGCCGAAATTCGAACGTTTTTCCGCGTATTTGGAAGAATTGTCTGCGGGTTATTTTGGGAATTGGGTCTTTAAAGTTGAAAAGTTGAGAAAACTTCGAGAAACAACCCTCTTCCAAAGAATAACATCGTTTTTATTAGAGTAAATGTAATAGTTCGCGAACGTTACTAAGAGAAGTAGGACGACTGTTTTTTAATTAATTTTTATTACCGCATTGCAAAAGTACTTATTTTATTTATTACACTACCCGTATTTTTCTCACCTTTTCGCCTAATTAATTTCGCAATTTCTAATTACGAATCGTGCAAAAAATAAAAAAAAAACGCTCGTCTCTCTCGCCTCCCGCGTATAAATATCATCCCGATTCATCCTCCCTCCCAGCCCTCGAAACCTGCTCGCGAAAGCCCCGCATCACAATTCCCCATTCTGACACGGCTCAGACGCGAGATATGCCAGGCGAAGAATGCCAGTCGAGAGCAGAGAGATGCGATCGGCGTGAATCGCGCGCCTCGCGTCGCTCGCGAGCACATCGATCCGGGCGGAGCGCAGCTATTTTCGTCCTCTCGAGAGAGCCGCGATGCGTTCGAAAAGTCGAGACGGCCGCTGAATTTCGGCCCGTCGGCTGCCTGAGAAAATGCGCCTGGCGGAACGTAAATGGGTAAATCGATTATTCGCGATTCGGTGACGGGAGAGATGTAGTTTTTCTCTGGGCGGTGCCGAGAATTTAGCCGAGGTGCGCTCGATTCGGAGGGAGAGATTATTTATTCAAGCCGATTCGGTGGAACGGATGGCGTATTAATTAAAGCGTAAACGCTCTAATTGATAATAAAAGCGATATTTTATTCAGGGGGTATTAAAAGCAGAGAGAATCGATTTTCAACTGAAATCTCCAATTTGGGGAATGTAGGTGAATCAAACCAGTTTCCAACCAGTGGATAAAAGGGTTATCGAGCAATAAAGCAACACGTTTAGCCCGAATGTAATTTATAAAAAGGTCAACAGACGCGGGGATTATTTTTAAACTGATACAATCGTTCTATTTTCGCAATTGAGCTGCTTCTCTTTTTAAAGAGGCATGCAACTTGATTGACGTTGACAAAATCGAGGCGCACGCCGAACAAATCAATTGAATATACACGTTACCTATACTATTGATGCGCCAAAGGAAAACGCGGCTGATTTTACGCGAGAGTGGCATTGCTCGTTCGGGATTTTCCGCGAATCCATTTAACGGAACTTGGGGAAATGCTTTGTTTCAAAGCAGTTTTTCCTTCCATAATTACGATTTTAACTTTGGTTATAAAATTTTTAATGCAACGTGATTTAAAATTTATGCAATTCTCACATTACAAAAGAACGTTTTGAATATCAAAGAAAATTTTATTCTTAAAAAAAGGTCTGAAATCGAAAAAATTTATAGCCTTCGCGCGCTTACATAAATCTACGTAAATCAAGTTTATCTAAACCATCCTTTAATGACCTCTCTTCCATAAAACTATTCCGCAGTCTTCAAACCGCGGCGGAAGGAGCTATCCGAGCCGTCTATCAGCCCGGTGCGATCTCGAAAAAAAAAGAGAACATCTCCTCAATCCGTCCTCGGATAAAGTCCGAAACCGCGAGGAAGAGAACCGCTCGTTCGGCGGGGCGAGAATCCGCGGGCGTAATTCAGCGCGAATTCCCCGATGGCTCGGCGCTTTAATTTAAAGGGAAATTCTTCGAACTTTCGCCGCAGCACACCGAGAGTAGAAATTCGCCGGGCGACTCGTGAATTCTTTAAAGGTCCGCGGGCCGCAAAGTTCGACGTTTGACTTTCGCGCCGGGATATCGTGAGAGCGGAGGGCTGCCGCGGTGGAAACTGAGTTATTGAGGGTTTTTTTTAACGAGCGACGAAAGGGTGGAAAGCTAAGCGAAGAGGAACGGATCGGAGTAATTCTCCAAGTTTTTTTTTGTTTTGTTACAGCTACGTTTAAAAACATAAAATTATTAATTTATAATTCCATTTCAGAAGACAAAGACTAAATTTGGCTTTAAAACTTCGTTTTCATTGATATTACTTGCTATATATTTATTTTTTGAAGTTTACTTAGTCTTTTACTCAACAAAACTGACGTTAAATTCTGACTTCTCGACATTAATAAATTAAATTTTCAGTTAATTTAATTAATTAAAGTCTCTAAAAATAAACAAATAAAACTTCTATTCTACATCACTGACAACGACTTTTCTCCTCGAAAAATTTTCACAATCCTAATGACTCCTCCCGCAAAAGAGACAAACTTCATTAAAAGCCAAAGATAATGATTTCCCGTTAATACATCATTAAAACCAGCCGACAATTTCAGCGCCTCCGCTGAAAATAACTCCTCCCCCTGCAGTCATTGTGCCAATCCACACGCGCGCAGCGGCATCCATTGAAAATTAACGAACGACGCTTCTTTAGAAGAGACATCCACTTCCAAGTAAGCCGCCGCGCGTTTTCAGAATTCCGAAGTAACGACGATAATAACGAGGTTATCGCTTCCCTGTGTGTGTGTGTGCGTGCATTTTTTAAAAACATCGATTCCACAGCTATAACCCCCTAAGCCAAGCTCAAAGGGAGGAGCTCCGCGCTACTTCGCGTCGAGATTGATTTTCCTCCTTATCCGCGCGAGTTCCTGCGCGTATAACCTGCTCTCGATTTACTTGCGCGCCTTGCGAGAGTGTTTTTTCGAGTCTCTTTTTTTTTACGTCGCGATTCGCTCGGGGAGGAAATTCGGTTATAGGAGGCGAAGGTGGGGCTGCTTAATGCGAGGGCGCCGAGGCGCGAATGTTATTTCGTTGCGGGATACGGAAAATGCGGGAGGAACGCTTCTGGAGGTCTGGATGCGACGTGATAATTTTGTCGAAGCAATGTGATTTTAAAGTTTCCAGCCTCCGCGTTGAGTAGTGTTTGAATTAGTTAATATATTTGATGAAAATGTTAAATTATTATACCGCGAAATCTCAAGCGTATAGGGAACTTAATTATTCGAGAAATCTGAAACGGCTCTTGGTTTACATTAAAGTAAGTATATCTTCGAAACCTTCTTTACCTTCCCGCAAAAGATAGTTCTAACTATAGCCTCAAGAGCTACGACGAGAGTAGAGCTGCGTTTGTGAATAATGAAATTATTCTTACTTTTAAACCTTACCTTCGACACAATTTGAATGCAAAATTGATCCAAATTATCGCTTCTTGCCGTACGTCGCTAAGTTGTTTCAACTATCTTCGGCGGCTGCAACGACCAAGTTATGTTTGTTTAAAAGGAAACAGAAGTGTAAAATCACCAAGGTCGCCTATAAGAGCGATTATCTTACGGACACGTAATTATCGAGACCTAAAAATACTGACTTCTGTCTTCTATCCATTGATTATTAACGGTTAAATCGGACGACTTTATACACCTGATTTCTGATCAACTGATCAAAGCAGCAGGTGTCACAGTTGCTAAAACCTACAGCTAGATCAAAGAAACGAATTGCACACAATGATTCTAAACGCGATTCTCTTTCTGGCATTCACCACCTCGTCTATCCCTCTATTCCCGTAACGAAAGGAAGTTAAAAAAGGCAGGTGGCCTTTAGGAAAACATAGTTTAATTGCGCAAAAAGCAGCGGGAGGGATGAATAGCTCACGGGTAAAAGTTCAGGTCGGGAATCGAGAGTATAATAAGGAATTAAGCTTCGAATTCATTCGGAAACCCCGAGCGGTAATGCATACGATTTCTTAACGTATTTACAAGCGGAAATCCAATAAAAGGCTTCGGGAGAGACGAGGCGAGAGCGATTTTCAAGGGTGACTCGGTGGCCGTTGTTGGCATTACGAGGAAAGGCTTTTCGGAGCTCTTAGCTGCGATTCCCGGGGAGGGAATTCAGCCGATAATGCGGGCAAGGAAATAATTGAGACTGATCGTTGAAATGTTTTGTAGAAAAGCGGTTATTTTTATAGTCGCCGTTATTTTTTTATGTTTTCTGTTTGGAGAAGAGGTTAAATTATAGGTAAATTTAAAAAATAAAATTACCGAGATTTAATTATTTCGCACATCTTTAACATTGTAGACACATTTCATGGCTAAAAACATCTATGTGCAACTATAGTTTATAATTTATACATTGGATAAAAATTAGAATTATGTATTCAATTTTGATTGTTATGTATTTGAAACTTTATCTTGGGGCTGTTCAAGCGCAACTCCCGAAACTCAAAAAAGTTTCAGAATATGAACTTGTAAGTCTCTGCATTACCCAACAACATCCATCAAGAGGATTGAAGATAGCAAGTTCAGAGAGTTTACGAGCTTCAGTTCACATGGATTCACAGCCTCCGAAGCGACAGTGTTAAAGCACGCCTTTTGACGTGCCTGTCACGAAGTTGATCAAAAGTAAACTCGACGAAACAATCAAAGCCCACCAAAAGATATGGCGCAGCACCGGAAGAAATATAGCCACCTCGTCAACCGGAGACACTGCCAGCAGTTGAAGATTCTAATTTATTTTCATTGCACAATTAGATTTTCTGTCTTTCGAGCGTGTCGAACTCGAGAACTCCTCGAATCGCGCCGCTCACCTATAGCACGGACTACTCCTCGCAGCGCGCGAGAACAAAGCGGCTCAATAAAAGCGCGCTTTTGAAGTCGCTCTCGAAATAAAAAAGGTTAAACTTTCGCGCGAAGCTGTAAAGCCGCGTTAAATATTGCAGGAAACGCCTACTTTTTACCGCGCAATTAAAAAAAAAAAAAAAAAAAAAATATCCAAACCGGCCCGTCGCCCCGGTCAAGGCTCTCTGCTCGCCTCGGCATTTTCGAAATTGACAGGCCGCGGAAATCGAACGGCTCGGAAAGGCTCGAAGTGTATAAAACGCTATTGATTACAGGCTTTTTTTTTCAGCCGCCTCGGCGAGGTGCTCTCGCGTGATTGGCTGGGTAAACACGAGCCCGGGAATTTTCGGAATTATAGTTAATTGTTAGGCTGCCGCCGTCGGGAAATCGATGGGGTAATTGTGTGCTCGAAGTAAATAGACGCGATTTTACTTGATTTGGGCAGAAAACTATTCTATTTGACCGAAATCGCAGAGTTCGAGAGCTTTGTGCCATTTTTAGTTAAATTTAGCACATTCATTCCATAAAATTCCTTTCACAAAGTTTTAATAAACTAAAATTGGCTTTCGCCCTAACGCAAACATCATCCTCATGTCAAACAAACCAAAGCAACTCGTCTCAACCAACCTTTACTCCACCAAATCAAAAACCATCCACCACCGCCTCTTGTCCCTTCGATTTCATCACTTCAAAACTACATACCCCAATAAGCGCCCATAAGAAAACCGAAACCCGCCCGGCGAACGCCGGCGCCTCTCTCTCTCTCCCCTCATCTGTGCCGCGAGACACTCGGTCGCGTTATCCGCGCGCGTAAGACGGTCTTATGAATGTTTCATCGGGACCGCATCGATCGCGCGGCGCAGCCGTAATCGGCCGGCTTTTACTGCAGCCTTCACCCAGAGCTCGACTCGGGCACGCGCGCGTACACGTCGAGCGTGAACCTTTCGTGTCGCGGCTAATCGCTCCGGGGGGGCAGACACGCGAGCGACCGGCCCGATGCAGCGGCTAAGTAATCGCGCCGCCGCCGCCGCCGCCGAGGAGAATTAATAGCGGCGCGAAGGACGATGCGATCTGCGGACGGATTCGCGGCGCGGGAGATTTTTTGGGAGGTGGGAGATTCAAGCGGGAATTGGATAGGGTTTAGCGCGGGGAGCTTTGTAATTTTGTAGCTGCGGCCGAAATTTCATGGAAGTAGCTAATTTTTTATTTTATTTATTGCTTTTTATATTTAGCTTTTTTATAACCGATTTAATAATACAAAGCTTAACGTCCCTGCGCCATAAACATTTATCGAGTTGCAATATTCATAAAAATAAGTAATTGCAGATTTAAAAGTTTAAGAATGCAATTATCCAGGGTAAAGAGCAATTTCGCTTGTATAACGCAAGACCATACACCGCTTTTAGAATATAGCAGTTTCCGATCACCATAACTTTATTAAAGCGAAGGCTAAGAGCAAGAAAATTATCAGCGGGAAGATTCGCTATTAAGCTTCCATTAAAACGCTAAATCGACCTGTTTACCATCAATTTTTCACGAGTAACAAGACTCGTTTCCTCCCCCGATTACAATATGCCCCCACCCTTAATTAAACCCGAAACTTTCCATCAAAACCGAACCGCAAAGCAAAGCATCGAGAAGTGCCTCATCACGGAGCATCTCAAATTACCCACCGCCGCCCGGCGAAAAATCGACGACGCACATCACTAGACGGAATATTTTTTTTTTTCAATTCGTCGCCCTCCAACGTTCGACGAGTGTCGGGTGGGCCGAATTCGTGCAGCGTCGCCGCGGAGCTGCGACGGGATTAAAAGCGAAAAACCGACACGGCACTAATAGAATTATTCGTCCGGCGTTTAATTTCGAGAGTGTATTTTTAATCCGATGATTACCGACGCTCTTTGTATGATGAAGCGAGCTTTTTATGCGCGCGGGGCTTTTTTTACGGGTGCCGAGGCACTTCGCCCCCCGACCTCGAGGATGGATATTAAAATTCGTGCGGCTTCTTGAAAAATTTCGCGGTTTTATGTACTTTTTAGTGCGTGCCGCGGGTAAATAAATTATTCGTTTGAAGGTTTTTTCGGGCTTTTTAAATTTTGATGCAGGCCCGCGGTAATGAGCGCGGCTATTTTTAGCGGACGGGATATTAAAAGGAACTTTGCAGCTGTAATACGTAAAATAGCCCCTTTCGCAGGAGGCCTTCGAGGTAAATGGAAAAAATATTAACGCCAATTTTCGGCTTCTTCTAAAAAAAAAAACGCTCGGAAATCGATTCCCCGTTCGGCGTGGGGGGTTGCAAAAACGTAAAAAGCGGAGAGCGCGAGAAGCTCGTTAAAATTGATCGGTTCTGTACTCGCGAGTTTTCGGGCCGAGAGAAAGAGCATTAATGCCGACGCGGCGGCCCTTTATTCGAGTCGAAGGACCACTGCTGGGTATAAGGACTCTCGTGAATATTTATACGGGGGTCCATATTCGCAGAATCCGAGGATTCGCGCTAACGAGCCGTGAAAATGCCTGTTTCTGATAACGCAGTGCAGGAAAACCAGATTTGGCTGTGCCGCGTGTGATTTATGCTAAATTGAGGGGCTTTTTCGCGCGAACGTCGGGCTTAATGGGGCTTCCAAGAGGCGGGATGAGATTTAATTAAAAGGTATAATAGATCAAGTTGTTACTTCGAATTCTGTAGAATCTTCTTTGGAAAAGTAAGCATTTTTGCCCTTTTGTACTGAATTCTGCTTAAAAGTAAACCGAAAATAATTGCAGGATTAAAAATAGTAAGAAAAGTCGAAGGATTACAGAAAAGACGCCGAACCGACGCATTTTCCGGTAAAACTTTTACAAACTATTAAGTTATTCTAAAAACACGTACATTTTCTTAAAAAATGTCCGCTTGAAAGTTTGTGCGTCTGATAAATTACCTGCTTCCGCAGTTACTCACGAAAAGAGGCGCGCAGTTTGTCAAACCAACAAAGTTTCAGACGGACACTTTTCGAGAAAGAATAATGCGTGATGCGCAATGGGAGCATTATGTAATTGTACTTTAAGATTCAACATCTTTTTTTTATTTGTATCTTAAAAAAAATTGCCCCAAAACTCAAAAAATAAGTATAACTTCTCCCCGAACCAGAAACAAATCCCAAAGATTATCAGAACCGAAAACTAATCAAGCCACGAGAGCGCTAAGCTCCGCCTAACTCCCGCGTAAAATAACACACAAAAAAACTCGAGAGAGCGAGTCGGCGAAGAAAAGCAATTAGGCGTCGGAGCAAGTTTAAACCCCCGCGGATCTGCCTATCAGCGCGGAGAGGGAGACCTCCATCTCTCCGAGTGCGTCCCCACGGTTCCGGTTAATAGCTTTCTAATCCGCGACGTCTAATCCCCCGCGGCTGGGAGGATCGATTTGTCTCCGCTGCCGCGGAGGAGGACCTCACGGAAAAGGATTACGTCCGTATTGTTCTTCGCGACTGGAAGCCGGGAGAAGTTAAGGTCGGGGCAGGCTGTCGGGTTTTGTTCTCTGAGAGTTTTGCCGGGGGAGTTGGGAGGGGGACTGTTGAGAGGAGAAGTTTGGTTCTCGGGTTTATTTATTATTTTTTGATAGAAATTTTTTAACAATCTATCGTCGCACGATATTTATCTAAAATAAACGACTTCTCACAAATAAAATCTCTGGCCGTCCTTCAGAAATCTATCCAATAAAAGGCTCCTGCAATTCCGAGTTAATAAAGCTACCTTTCCCGCCTCATCAAAACGCAAATAACTCCGCAAAAAAATCTCCACCTCTGCTCCCCGTTCGGAGTCCCGGCTGTGCAACCCGAGAGCCCGACTCGGCCGGTGTAACCGAATTAAGTCTGCAGAAAGCTTTCTCTGTTTGTCGACAATCGCAAGAGCTCCCGGAGAGGTCGCGCCGGCAGGATCCCACCCCCGGTAATCGGATAGCCCTCGTCGCAAGCTCGCGATAATGAAATTTCCGCCGGGGGCCGGAAGCTTGATGAAGCTTTTAATAATCGCGAGGCTTGCAGGCGAAGAGGGATGGGGGGAGGGGCGAATATTGAAGCCGGAGATTTGAAATTCAAGAACTCCGTTCGTTTAATGGGGCGTGAGGCTCGGCTGGATTTGCATATATCCCTCGGCCTTTTTTTTATTCTGTCTTGATATTCTTTTTGGCAGAGGGTTTGTTTCGCGTTTTTAATTAATAGCGCAGTGGGGGAGACGCGGCTGTTTGCAGGGGAAATGGCGGGGGTGCGCCGAGGCTGCGACAAGTTATGATGCGGATTAGAAGGCATTTTGCCGGAATGAGTTGTGCTTTTGGGTTTATCTGGAGATGCAGACCGTTAGGAGGTGCTTAGGAAGAGTATATTACAGAAAATAAGTAGTGCTTATACTGAGAGAAGAAATATAGTAAAAATTACAAATAATCTTGTAAAAATTATCATACTGTCTAGAAAAGCCACTGCAGACTGTCAAAACCAAAAAATTATTATACTTTATAAGAAATTTTATTATACTTTTTGGTAAATTTTCCTATAAAGTATGGTAATTTTTACTAAACTTTTCTCTCAGTGTACGTACTTAGGTACTCTTTTAATCTTCGGGTAAATGAATTTTATTTATCAATTTTAATTTTAGATACAGTAATTAAACAGTGTTTTGAGCATCAACAGAGATGATGCTTCACCAAATATTTCAATTATTAAGTTGATATTATCACCATTCTCACATTCACAGCCAACCTACTATTCCGAAAAGGCTTCCCACTTCCAGCCCAGACATTTTTCCACAGCTTCCTCAAAAACACCGCGCGCGACAATAGCAAAATCACTCGCCGCTTTTCATTAAACCCTCCGACCGCGGATAAGCCCAACACCTATCCGTCTCCTCCTCGCAATCTCCTTCCTCGAAAGCAGCCGTCGCCGCGGAAAATCCAAAGCCGCAGCGAGCGAGACAAGCAGGAGAGCGTCGATACCGCGGCGCGAGACTGCGCATAATGCCCGGCGCCGTATCAGCGATCCCTAACGAGATCTCGCTTTAAGCGACACGCCCCGCGAGCCTTCGACGGTTAATTGGAGCGACGAGACGCTCGGAACGGCTTGCTGGGTTTGAGGGATTAGCGACGGGGTTTAGTAATTAATCGGTTGGGAATGACTTGTTTGTTTTTCGGGGCTGAAGAGATTGAGAAAAATTCTGGGATTCTATAATTATCTTGTGTCATGTTAACTTAAAACTGCATTCTTTAGCAAACCAAAAGGATCGTTAATAAACACGTACGGAAGATGATTTTTCGCGCGAATCACTGACACATCAATTGACCAGTAAATTATTCTTCTGCTTATAAATTTCCCCTGAACTACTGACACACAATTCTAAAACAACGTCATTCCTCAGAAAAAAAAAAATATATATATATATATATACTCGCGCATTAAAAAAAAACGCAGTGCAACGTAATTCTGATGCAATTAAAATCCCCAAAAATCTCCTCCCAAGCGCAACCTAACCCCCCTAATTGAACCGCCTCGCCCAGCCTGCATCCACCTCCCGAATCTCCAGCTACCAGCATCCTCCCGCGCCGACAAAAGAAGAAGAAGGCAGAGAGAGGTGCTCACCCCATACTCGGGACACCAGTCGCTCGCGTGAACGGGGCCACGGGGCCAAGGCTGCGCGCGTATGGTGGCGCCGACGTCGTCTATACGCGCGCTCTCGATTATACAGGAGTATCTATAGCTTTTTGCCGAGCCGCGCGCTCGTCTATTTTTGCACAAAGCCGAGAGAGAGAGAGAGAGCGCCGAGTGGGGACGAGGGAGCAGGCCTTGGATCGGTTCTTTAGACCGGACGTGAAGGAGGTGCTGCTGCTGCTTCGGCTAAGGATTTGAATGGTTCGGTCGAGTGGCGGGGTTCGGGGAATGCCGGATTTTTGGAGGTGTGGACTGAGGAGGAGGAGGAGATTGGTGATTTGTGGAGATTGGTGATTTTTTAATTTGTTAGAGTCAAATCGGTTCTTTGAGTGGGATGACGAAATCTTTTAATATCAATACAATTTTTTTAAACAAAAAATTACGATTATTTTATCTGTTAATTAAGAAAATTCAAAAAAATTTTATATATATTCTGTATGCACAGAGTTTAAAAATGCCCCTATTCATTAAGTTCTTCAGTGGATATCGCGTATTACAAACGCAGTGCAAAAGCAGCTTGCCAACCTAATTACGCTCCTAATTAAAGCGCAGTCAAAAAACTCATCCTCCACGGCGCATTTTACTAAAAAAAAAAAACCTAATCCCTTTTATGACGTCAAACGCACCTTTTGACGCTGTAAATTGACCCCACCACCGAAAGAGTTTCAGGGCACACGCACACACGCACACACTCCGTTTAAATCGCGAAAAACCGACGTGTAACACAAAGAGAAAAAAATCCCGGGGCGCGAAAACTCGGCAGGGCCGTATTCTTTTGAAATCGCTCTAAGTGGTCCCGTCGAGCGACACTCGAGCCCTGCAGCTGCGGCGATACGCGCGCTCCTCGAAGCCGCCGAAATCGATATCCTGATTTTTCAGACTGTCGTTAAGGCTCGGACTTCGCGATCGACATGTAGCTCTGCACACAAGAGCGCCGAGCTGTTGACTCGGAATGCGGGGAGTGTGGTGTTTTTTTGCGAAATCGACGATGATTCGCTGGTGTGGATTAAGGTTTTAACGGATTATCGGATATAATTCTGTAATAATGCGTAAAATTCATACAATTGCGGAATCAATATCCATTATTATTGTGAATAAAAGTACAGAATCCAAGATTGTGATTAAAAAGCAACGCTCTATTTGCTTTGGAAAAAGGATATATCTGCATTATTCCATTGCATATTGCAGAGAAGAGGAAGGATCCTTAACATCATTAAAGTAAAAACAGTATTCCGAACGACCCTTAAAAGTATCAGGATAAAGTCGGTCGGCGTGACTCTGTTCTAAAGTCTCCAGTGACGCGGGAACAGAAGATGTGACTGGCATTGTACCGTAATACTGATGGTACCCAACTTAACTTGGTCTTTATCTCGTCGGTCGTGAATTCGAGTCCGAGACTAACACTTTTCAAGCTAATTCTTTACAATTTTAATGCGATTTACGTTTTTTTTAAGGAATATAAAAAAGATTCAAGAATTTGTAACTTTTAATTTTTAATTTAATTTCCACAAGATTCATTAAAACAACTGCAAATAAAGTTACTCCAATCGCCACAAAGTTATCCCTGCTAATTAACTCTCAGAAAGCTTAAATACTTCACGAACGGAGCTCTAAAATAAACAATAAACAGGTCCCAATTGTAAACGCCATCAATACGCAAACATTACACAAACGGCCTCGGAATATTATCGAGCAAAAATAAACCCCCGCGCAACATTGACCCTCCCGCGTTATTTAAGTCAAAAACCAACAAGGAAATTCATATTAAACAGAGCGACACATGCATATTAAACACGAGAGCGGAGAACTCTTCGCTCGTCGTTCCTCCTCTCAAGCCGGCCATTACATTCGCCGGCGGCGGGGCATAATTTTTCCGCGACTCTAAAGGGGACATCTATTTTTACGCCGCGCGTTTCGTTAATATTCATCAGCTGGCGGCTATTCGCGCACTGTGTGTACGTGCTGGAAAAATAGAGCTTTTTATTAATCCCGCGCAGTTCTCGCGCTATACGGCGAGCTACTCTCTCACTTAGCCGGGCGCGAGAAGGCGGGACCGGGATTATAAATAACTCGCTTTGCATTCCGGCGAACAATGCCGAGGTGTGTGATATGTCTCGGGACGAATTTGTGATTGGACGGAGCGAAGACGGGAGGAGAGGTTAAAGATTGATGGAAACGAGGAGGTAGTTGGGTTGGGGATCGATATTTTCTTGCAGATTTGCAATGGGATCGAGAACTGAGACGTATTGATTTGAATATCAAGCTTGGCTTCTGATAATAAATGGAGCTATTTTTACTCTCGAGCTCGTATTGATTTTTATATTTCAGATCGAATTAAAAATCGAGCATCCAGTGTACACATACACTGGGAAAATTTCTTGAAATCAAAGAAAGCTTTATTGCGGGTAATCGGTTAAATATTTTTTTTATTCAAAGAAAACGTTCTTTAAAACATTCTTTAAAAAAAGAATATTCTTTCCATTAAAAAGGGGTTTCTTTGAATTAAAGAATGTTTTCTTTGAATCAAAAAAATATTGCCCGAAGTGAAGCTTTTTTTGATTTCAAGAACTTTTTTCTCAGTGTAGTATTTTACTCCGAAATTTCAAATGTTCCTTTGAACCCCCTGCAACATTGGATTCTCTGCGGTCACGCGACTCTAAATTAAAGATATCCTTCGATCCAGCGAACTTCCCGCCCAACGGCGCGAGATCACCATTTCCAGTCCATAAAGGACTATAAATAGAGGATCCGGGAGAGATCTTTGGCGCTTCGCTCCAAAGCGCGAGGACGTGTCGGGAATATCGTCCTTTCTTCCCGCGGCTTTTCCAGTTATTGAATTAGTCGGTACCGCCGTCGACGGAGGAAGGAAGGAAGCGAGCAACCTTCCCGGGAGCGAAAGGCGTCCGCGGTTAAGCGCGCCGCGCTTTCTCAATTTGAAAACGAGCGGCGGAGTAATGCGGTGTTCGGGGACTCGAGCCTCGCGCGATATGGGATTAGTTCGAGACGGTCGCGCGCCTTTTGTGGGGTAGAGCCGATTCTGCATGCAGATGTAATTATTGCTAGGTAAAAGAGAACGTTGAAGACGGTAATATCAGCTTTTATAAATAGATTCCGTTGTGCGCTCGTTGCCAGATAAACAAGCCCAGCCGTAAAAAAACAAACGCGTACGCTTTTGAAAAGCTCGCCGCTTCCCGAAAAAGCGTCCAGAATTTCGGCGACGCGAGCTAGCACATAACCCCGGCCATTCATAACCCCCCTCAGCGCAACATCGCGAAATTCCTCCGTAAAATGGAGAAAGAATAAAAGGCTCTCGAGATAGCCGAGGAGCATGAAAAACGAGGGGGGGTGTATATTTTCCGCCTCGGCGGAAAGAGAGAGCGCACAAATAATCCTCGCCACTGACGCGATCGGCCTCGGACCCTGTTTCAGATCGGGCCTGAAATCTTCATGAGAGCCCGCTGAGAGGAGGAGAGAGAGCCGCCTGCGGGGGGATTATGAGCGCGACGGCCGAGAGCTGAAGGAGCCTCGAGCCGCGCGACGACGATACGCGACAACCTGCCTCGTCCGCTGCGACCAGCCACACCTCTCACGTTAAGGTGAGTTCACAGTCTGATTTTCGTTGGAAGTAAGCAAGGACGGCGACTCGGTCAGGTGACGTGTGTTTTGTTTTGGAGCGGAGTTGCGGCTGCGTTTTTATAGGAAGAGGAAATATATGTACAAGTTTATAGCTGTTTGGCGCCGTGATGGGAGACGTAAAAGATTGTTATTTCGGATGCCTCGTCTCTAATAAAATTCTAATGAAATTTATTATTTATTATTTTTTATTTTTATTTTTTTTTTTATTTTTATTTTATTGGTATTTTAGAATAATTAATTTGAGAATTTTGTCGAGTACATTTAAAGCAATATTTTACTTTAATTGTTAATTATCGTTGTTTATTCGTATTTCAACTTGTTATTAATTCAAATTTTGCAAATGCAAAGTTTACCTTCCAAAGACAGTCTTTCTATTAAAAATGCAAATACTCAGCTTTGCCTTTACCTTTGAAACTCGACACATTTTTTAATTTCACGGAAATGTGACGTTTGAGAATAGATTCACTCGAGAAACCTTAGCGTAAGTCACAAAACTTTTCCGCAAAATTAATTGTCGTTTCAGCTTTCTGAAAAAGTCCACAACCCAGTTCAGTCCCTGCGAAATATTGCGCGTCCGACTAAAATCCCCTCGTACTACTTCGCGATCTCAAACGCAGTCCACCTCGTTCCTCTTTCATAAACGAAGCAACGCTTACCTCCCCCCGAAAACTTTTAAATAATTAAAAACCGCTCCGCAAACGTTCGTTTCGCGCGCGACGAGGAAACGCGCGCGGCTCTCTCAAAAGGGGGGCAAAAGAAAAGCGAAGCGAGAGAGATCCGAAGAAAGCGCGCGCGACTGCGCGATAATTAAATCGGCACCGGAGTGAATTGCGCTTGAATTAATTAAAACGCGCGCGCGGACTGCCCGCCGCGCCGTGTATATCCGCGTGCGTTTATGCGCGAGACGCCGGAAAGTCGCAAACAGACCCCCCGAGCGTACAGTGCGAGCCTGCGGAAATTGCCAACTGTAATTCGCCAGAAGTTTGAGTGCTCCTGACGCTGATGGGAATTATGAATATTATTTGATGTGGGTTTCTCGCGATGTGTGTCTGAATTATGAAGTGCTGTAATGCACACGCGGCTCTGGCGTCGGGTTATACGGGATTATTGGGTTATATGCGTCGCTGCGCGAAATCTGTTGTGGATGTTTGTTTTTTAATTCGTTGAGGTAAGAATTCGAACAGATAAGCAGTCTTGTTAATTTTAGGTAAGAAAACGTAAATTTCTTAAAGTTTTTGACTTTAGATTCTTTGAGTTTGTATCATTGGACTGCGAGAAAAGTTTAGTAAAAATGACCATACTACCTAGTACTACCAAGGCCACCACAGACTGTCAAAACCCAAAAAACTTACCATCATACTTTACTGGAAAATTTACCAAACAGTACAGTAAAATTTTTACAAAGTGTAGTAATTTTTTGAGTTTTGACAGTCTGTGGTGGCTTTACTAGACAGTATGGTAATTTTTACAAGATTATTTGTCATGTTTACTATATTTCTTCTCTCAGTGTGGCAAAATCTAAGATCGTTTGAAAACTGAAATCTTGGCTAACATCGAGCGAGCGAATAAATCAATCAGTAGTCTAATTAAGAAACTACTTCAGCCAGACTTTAATCGATCCGTTGCTTCAACTCTCCTCGCCGCGAAAGCAACAGTAATCAAGAACACTCGATACAAACGCGGTGACCGTTGACCTCCCGCACACGCCGAACACACATCAAACGCTCTTGAACTTTTCCGTTATTAGCCAAAGACACACTCGTCGACGTACGCTTGATCCCCCCCCCCACCGGAAAAAAATGCGCTGCAGCTTTTTCGCTCGAGGCTCCGAGCTCAAAATCGAGTTATATCCCGAATTAGCCGGCGAATTCTGATTTTATTCAGGAGGGCAGCGGCTGAAGAGAGACTTGAAGATTATATTCATGAATAATTTAGCCTGCTTTTCGAGCCCTTCTCGCGAGAGGGGGCAGAGAGAAAATTGAGACTAGTGCTGCACCTTGAGAGATGGCTACTCTTAAATTTTAATACCCCCGTGCACTTTTCACCCCGCCGAAGCTCGCACGTGCCGTAAAAACTTCGCTTCGCCGCCTTGTTCTCGTGCGCTTTTTATATTTTTCTTTTTTTTTGCCCCGACGCTCTTTGAAGGGTTGATTATAGCGTACTTGAAAATTCACTTAAGGGAAATGTACTGTTTTTGAGAGTTAACAATTGACCTAAAAGTTGAGGTTACTCGTTAGAGCCTTTGGAACGTACAATTTAAATGTGATAAAACGCTTCCAAGCTCGTTTTAATGCTGCGTAATGATCGTTAATAATACCGGTAAAAATAATGTTACTTTAAATTCTTAAAAAGTCGTTCTTACGAGAAACGATATATTTAAAAAATAAATGAAAAATAAAGAATTCGAATCACCGAAGTAGGTTAAATGCACAAAAACATCCTGGTTGGTAAGATCTTTGAAATAAATTTCCATCTTCTTACCTTTTACTCGTCCTTTCTTCTCACCCAAGTTGTAAAAATAATCCAATTTCAGGCGATACCTTACTTCAGCATTTATTTCCACCCCCATCCAAACTTTACCCCCCTACAATAGCGCCGCTGCGCTCTTCCAATATTTGCCTCTCGATACATCAGCCGACGGATAACCATCTCCCCGCAATCGCTCTCACCTCCTCCTTATACCTCCCGCAAGTGCCCGACAAACTCCATCGGCCACCGATATTTGCCTTGTCCACTTTCCCGCCGAGTTTCCCGCTTCGATTGCGAGAGCCGCGCGATCACCTGGGCCATAAATCCTCGTCCGGTGCCACAACGAGAATCGATCGCCGCGCGAGCGCATTTACGTGTCCGGCTTTACGCGTCGCGCGCTGCGGAGGGAGCTTGTCCGCTGCTTTTTATCGGACGCGCGCATTGTTCTGAATTATTGGGGATACGAGGTGTAATGGGGGAGAGTTTTGGACGGGGGTTTTTATGGCTTGTGATGTTTGACTTGTTCAAACGCATTGTCATTCTATAGGTTTTAGAATAGTAATTTTGGAGTTGTAATTATTTAAAACCGCAAGATTTCTGAAGTTGTTAAAAAAAATTGAAATAACTAAAAGGAATTGATATACTGACGTGTTAGTGTTTTTTTTTTAAATATTTTTTAAGCCTGATTTTATATAGCAATATGCAAAGATCATAACATCTGCTACAGGAACATTTCGAACCCTTTTTATGTTCTTCAGGTCCAAATGATATTTGTGATATAAATCATTGAAGACCAATTCGATAGTAAAAAAGTCTCCGGTGTCTCTTGCATGAGGCAGCACACGGTGGCATTTATTAAAATTTTGATAAATTGTAGATAAAACACACACCATGTGGCGTTTAAAACTTTAAAATAGGCCATCAATTTTATTTCGATTATATATTTAATAAAATTATTTGTTCGAAATTTAAAAATTTAAAAGGCAAATATTGTGAGGATCAAGTATTTTTATATTGATTTTGTTTTTCATGACCCATTTTTGTACAAAGTTTCTGCTTTCAAAATGTAAGTGATATTTTATCAACACATGAATTTTCAAAATTACATGTATCAGTTTGATAAAAATAGTTATTGGTTGCAGTAGTGTCTATCATATAACTCTCAAAACATATATTCATAAACTGAAATTGCAAGATTCAGCACTCAAAAATACACCGTGAGGTCAAATTGCAATTTAATAAAATTGCTCCGACAGCAAAAATATCCCGCCGCTCCATCCGCGACTTACGTTGCCCGGCGCACCAAACCAATCCCTCATCCGAAGAATCAAAATTTCACGCAACCCAACGGCGAAATAAATCACCCCCGCGCATCTCTGATAAATCGCCGCTAAAATGGAGGTATGAACGGCGGCGCTTAGCGTCGTCTGCCCCAACAACCTCGCTTAATCAAACGCACACCAAAAGTTCCTCGTCGCGGTGCATCATCGATCGTCGCGCGGATTCGAAAAAAAAAGACTCCAGAAGAGACGTCGGACGAAGGGGGCTGCATTTGAATTCGCGGCGTCGCCTCCGGTCCTTCCGATTCCGCCGCTCCACTTCCCGTCCGCTTTATTTTTAGCCCTGGCCGCCCGCCAAATTCACTCGATAACGTATGGACACGTTTTTCTTTCCCCGAGAAATCGATGCCCCGACTGTTCCGATCTCTCCGTCTCTAAGGCTGCGTTGGATCGCGAGAGATTAGTTTGCTTCGCTTTTGTTTATCCAATTTCGATGGAGGGAGACGGGGAAAGAGGCTGCGATTGATGAGGATGAATGGGATGAGGAACGAGGAGTTTGGAAATGTAGTTCGGTTTGCTAAGGAGACTCTTTCGCTGCTGGTTTCGAGATGAACCGTTTTATTTTAAATAGATGGATAAAGATTCATAAAATATTGCATTATGTATTTATCATTTTTTACATATACAGAAGCATAAGAAGATGTTCAATAACGATTAACCGATTCAATAGATTTTTATAAAACACTAAGAAAGATAAAGCATTTCTTCTTCAGCAGTTAATTGTTCTTTTTTTCGGACGTAAGGTGAAATCTTTTAATTCATCGGGCAAACTTTTGTTCTCGTAATCATGCAAATCAACTTGTAACGTAAAAACTCGATCGTTAAAGCAGCTTCGCTATCAGTGAGTGGAAAAGCCGATCCTTTGTTCGGTAATCCTATTAAAGGAAAAAAGTTAAAGAAGAATCGAGTAGAGAAGAATCCATCTCGCTTCGCTGATACTTTTTTGCTCTTTACAAGCTCGACTCAAGCTCTTTCGGTGTCAATTGTCTTGGCTGGGAAATATCTAAATAATTCAAAAGTTTGCACTTTCACAGAAACAACAACTTGTTGAACCAGCAAACAAAAATAAATCCACAAAACTTGTCTTCTTGCATCTTTGATAATAATTCAGGCGTCAGTCACAAGTTCTATTCTTCGTCTACAGAGGTGAACGCTCTTCCGAAAGCTCAAAGCCAAAAGCTTGCATTCGAAAACCTCCGTAATCATCAAAGTGCTCGTCCCCCCGCCGCCTCGAAAATAAATCAGCGAAGACAGCCGAAACAATGAACGCGCGTCTACAGAAACAAAGCACCCACAACGGCGCCGAGAGGAAGCTGCAAGAATGCAGCTCCTCCCGGAGCAAAGAGGCGGACACTCGCAATCAGCGGCAATCCGATTAAGCTTAGCTTCGGAGAAGAAAGGAGGATCCGTAAAAAAGCTGGAAGAAAAAAGAGAACCGGGGAACGCACTCGTGTTGTTCACACGTACGGGAAAGCGAGGCGGTACAGCCGCGTATTATCTCGGGCTCAAAAGAAGCTGTCGCTTTTGTCGCGAAAACCGAGTCGATTTCCTGCTCTCTCTCTCTCTCTCTCTCTCCCGACGAGCGCCGCCGGATTTTTCCCGCTCCGACGCCGACGGTTTCACGGCTGCTTGCTTTTTACTCCCGCCGCCTTTTCTTGCTTTCTCTCTCGGGGAGGGCGCGAATAGTCGACGAGAGTTTTGTCGCCCGCGCGAGTGTGGGTGGAATTTCCGCGGCGAAGGGTTTTAGGAGCGCTTGCGGTTGGAGACTGTGGGTTTTTGTTACGGCTGCGGTGATATTGATTTTTTATTATTTTTTTTGTTGTGCTATTCTGTTAGTTTAGATTTTTTTTTTTTAATTTTGGACTAGAAGTTCAACAAGCGCGCGTACCGCGCGCGTGGATTATTTTGTTTTTGCAAATCACATATAACCTAAATAATGTTTTGTAGGAAATATAATATATTCGGAATAAAATGTAATATCTGTAATAAATATAATATGAATATTTAAAATATATAATATATAGTTCAAAATGATTCTTAAATTTGGCTCTCTACATACAAATCCACGTTCGATAATGCTCTGAAATTGGTTCTATATATTTCAATACTAATATCTACCAATGAGCTACTTGATAACGCTCGGAATTGACTCTATTCGGTACTAATCGCTTACTCCCTTTTATAATAGTGATAATGAGATGAAATGATACGTAGATACAAGGATTCTACCAAAAATACATAACATTTTAATTGATAAACTAAACACATATTTATAATAGATCTTTTGAATCAACTACCAACAAATCCAGTTTTAATTACAATAGATTTCCCAAGTTAAGCACCAATAATTTAGCAAATCAACCTTAATCGTCCAATAACAGTCTCAAAAACCCCCTCGCCATTTCGTCTCTCTCCCATTTCGCCGTTTCGTTTCTCCTCGCTATTTCGTCAAACAAACAAACACGCTCACACCACCGCAACAGTTGATCCCCACACAGCCCAGCGACAACAAAGCGACAGATCGATCCCCGCGCTCGCGAGCCACCTCAAGGCGAATTCGTTTCAGCCGGCGGCTTTCGTGAGTTCTCGCGTTTCGTTTCGTTCTCTCGCCGGGCAACCTTGTCCCTAACCTAGTCCCTTATTTCTGCGCCGTTCGCGTGTGCACCGCTCTCTCTCTCTCTCTCTCTCTCCTCTCCTCCCTCACCCAGTTCCCCCTCGGCGAGGACTCGCCTTGGGCGCGATAAAGTCCTGCAAACCTACCCGCGACGGGTCAAGTTCTCCGGTGTGTCCTGAGCACAGGCCGGACTCGCGAGATGCGGAGCGCCACCGACGCGGAAAATTCCTCGGGGAGAGGAAAAGGGGCCGCTGGATGGGGAGCTCTTGTTCGTTTTTGGGAGTGCGGCGGTGATTTTTCTTGCTTTTGCGCGGATTGATTTTTCGGGAGGGTAATTGGTTAGTAAGGAATAATGGTTGGAAGGTTTTGCGGTTAATTAATGCAATTTTGTTTTTTTAATGCTAATGTTTAATTATTTTTTACTTCCATTTTATACTGGAAACCTTCTTGTTTATTAACCGGGGCTTGCACGAGTAAAATATGAATCGCATTTCATACATTTAATTCCACCATGAATGCAAATTAGCTCTCGCATAAAGTGCTCGAATTAAGCGATAATGTCGTTCAAATGAAACTTTTCGAATCTACACGGAATTATCGAACTGTTAATTAATTATGCAAAATACATTTTTTTGCGCGTGAAGCAAAAGGGTAAATTGAATTACGGAGCGGTTACTTTATCCTGTAAATTACATGCAGAATCTGCGTTTGAAATTGACCGATTTGCAACTATGTCAAGGTGCTTTTTGCGTTATATAAATGCAATGTAGCGTGCAGTAATACAAGTCAAAGTAAATTTCTGTAATGATTTAATGTATTGTTCTATGCGCCGCTATTATTATTATTATTATTATTATTATTATTGCCATAGAAATTGCATCATATGGAATTAATGCTAATTATGCATCAGAATCGCAACCCAATAAGCTCCGTTTTATAACAAATACGTGCGCTTAAAAATCGAAAAAAATTCATCGCAACAGTCACTTTGCGTTCTTGAAAATTACTAGGTCATTCGCTGAGCATAAATAAATGTTTCTAAAAAGTTATGAATTAAGTTGCACTTAATCGTGTCCTTCAACATTTACTGAAACTACGGCAAAACCTTATTCCCTTTCTCGTTGCTTAATTACTTTGGAAAGAGCGCAAATAAAAGTCGCGCGTTTATCTTCGGAATATCGCCGACTCTCCCGGGTTTTCCGACTTTCAAACTTTTCCTAATAAGTCACGTATCAGCATATTGCCGCTTGTTTACTAAACAGTCACGAGAATATTGAATTATTCTTCATGAAAGGAAAATACGCTCGACTTTGCGCACGAGATTGGACTTACTTTTTATTATTCCAACCCCCCCCCAAGTTCTCGCAATTTAATTTCGCGTTTGATACTTTTCTGCGAGCGGAGGAGGAATTTCGCTGCGAAAGCGCCCTTAGAAGTGGCGAATCAATAAAACAGCCCCGGAAAACTTGGCTCTCTTATTAGCGATAATAAAACTTTGAGAATTTGTTCGATCGCTTTTTCAGCGTTCGTTAACTGCTAAGTAACTGCTCTTGCTATTTCTTATTCCTTCCTTATACAACTAATGAAATTAATAATCTCTGTTTTGTAAATAACAATCATTCGAAATTTATTTTTAAAAATTAATTATTATGGAAAAACAATGTTGAAATAATTAATAACTTGTAAGCTTCATTATTTAGAAATAATAAAAAAAAAACTACATTTTGATTCAAACCACTTTTTCTTGTTTCAAAAATTGTTCCATTCTAAAACCTCATGCAATACAAATGAAATACAAGCCATCCCTAAAAGCCCCCCAATTAAAAGAAACACGACAATTTGTAATCAGAAGCGGGTCCCATAATAAGTCGTCTCTCGACAATGAGCCATCGGTTCCCCCAAACAGCTTACACCGCCATGAATCATCTTAGGCGGGGCAGCAACGAAAGCATCGATTAGCCCCGCTGCTCTCCGTAACGAATTCGACCCATTTTCCAGAGTCTGTGTACCCGAAGGCAACGCCGAAAGTTGAGAGCAACTGGAGCTCCGCGTACGAGCGAAAGTAATGCAAGGAAATGGAGAATTGTCTTTGCTGCAGTTTAGTTGCTTTCGGACGTGCTTTGAATTAGGAATTTTGGACCGGAGCTGGAGAAGAGTAATATTTGAAATATTTCTGTCAGCGATCGAAGGAGACGAAACATTTAAAGACCTACCCTGGTAGAAATGGACAACCTTTCTTACCTAGGAAATAGGTAGCAAAAAAAAAGATTAAGTAGGAACAAGC
>UCOL01000740.1:0-52954 GCA_900474335.1 Ormyrus nitidulus | reverse complement strand
CCGTGTATGGATGTATGTGTGTGTGTGTCCGTATGTATACGCCTGGATCTCAGCATCTACTGAACGGATTTGCACCTTTCAAGGCACATTTTTTTTTTTTTTTTTTTTATGGCGGCAAAAAAATTCTTTTTGTGTTTAACTTATTCGATTTCTTTTTTTTACTAGTGTAGTTGTCTTACTGTCTACTATTGAGTTTTAAAAATTCTGGTTTAGGACTTTAAATATTACAATAAGAATTCATTAAATTATAAAATGGATATGTAAAAATAAAATAATAATACAAAGATAAATAATTAATTAAATATAGAATACTTTGAAATTACGTTGTTGAAATCGATTGTTTTTAATGAATCTCGAAGATAATATTGGAGCGATAAATTATTTAGGAGGAAGCCAATGAATTGGCAGCGGTTTTTGTTACGCAAAAATTTTCCCTCGCGTAGCAGAAAAGCTCTCGGGCTCTCAGTTTTATCTTATTTCATAAAATAGTCCCGAGGCCGGGCGGCAAAAACTTAATGCATAGAGAGAGGCCCATTAAAAAAGCCTAGTTCCCTCACTTGGCTGCCGAGAGAGAGAAAAAAGGCTGCAGAAGAGGAAGAGTGAAGCAGAAGCGCTGCCGGCGGCGGCGGCGTCGGCAAAGCAGAGAGGAGAGAGAGAGAGAAAGAGAAAGAGCTGCAGGACACCCAGTTCCCGCGGCGTGGGAATGAGCAGCCGAGCCCCGATCGGCTACCGACGATTATCGCAAATTCGATCGGAGGAATAGCCAGGAAGAGAGCGAAATGGACCGCACGCGCTAAAGTTTCTCTTACGCGCTCTCCGCGCGGCGGCAGGCGGCTCTTCGTTCGGCAATGATATTCCGCGACGGGAGCTCCCGACCGGCTAATACGAGGGAATTAATTGCTCGCGAACAACCTGCGCGTTTTCTAAGCGCATCGATTACTAATGACATTTAGCGCATGTTAGAGAGCCGAGCTTAACCGAGGACCATTAGTATGCTAATGGCGTTTATACAAGTTTCAATTAGTTAAGAAAAAGAGGATTTCGAATGCGTACAACGAGCGGCGCGAGGATCGAGTCCATTAATTACAGCTGAAAAGAACGCCAGGGAAAATGTTTCTGCGAATGATGCTACCAGGCTTAGTCTCTTCTGATAAACGGTAGCCTCGAAAAAAATGCTCAAATAAATGCAAACCGACCGCCCGAAGTATCAATAAAAGATCGCAACGCTCGATCCGCTACCAAGGGGAATATTTCAATCCGCAATCAAAATTCAAACATATGATTAACTAGATCCATCGAGCGGGAGCATTAATCGAGTCATATACTCTCCCAAATATAAATCGAAGTAATCACGTCGAGAGCGGCGTGTCCGAGCGCGCTTAGCGCATTCCGACTCGGCAATATCACGCCTGAAAAATGTGGCCAGCAGAGCGGGAAGCAGCAGCAGCAGCAGCATATTGACGGGTAAATAGAAAAGCTAGAAGCGCCGAGGATGCAACAGGGGCCCAGTGCTGCGGATCGCGAAATTCGATGAACCAGTGGGTGCATCGCGGCGCCGACGGCCCTGCCATTACGAAAACCGCGTTATAACGGGCGAGCAGTCGAATTTCCGGTCATCTCCGCCGGCGGCAGAATCTAATTTGGCCCGCGTGATTTTCGGGGCTGCTGGAGCGCGGAGAGAGAGAGAGAGAGAGGGAGGCGGCCGATTGCGATTCTCGTTCATGATGTTTTCGCGCTCGGGCGCATCCGCGAAAAACAATCGGCTTCCCGTGAATGTCCGTCTGCGCGGCTGCCCGCGGCGGGATCGGAGCGGCGTGCGCCGCGGCGCGTGAAAGTCTCGGGCGCGAGTGCGACTCTCGATTACCGCGTTCGCACTACCGAGCCGCGCCTGTTAATCTGTAATTTCGGCTGCTAATGGAACGGCTCGCTGCTTAATAGGATTTATTTCGAGGGCTACTGGTTGGCTCGGAAGTTCGTGCTTCCAATTTTATGGCAGTCAAATATTTCGTTAATATTTCATCTTCCAATTGATTTTTTTAAAGGTTTTAAAGCGGAAAAACTGGCTGGATCTGCTGTAAATAAGACAGCTTAAAGAAATCGTGTTTAAATGACACAGCAGCAATGGGAGAAGCGTGTGAAGCGACTGCACTGCCGCGACGACCTGATCCTGACCTCAAGAGAAATAGTAAAATTCAAATGAAGTTTGAAAATACATCCTACTCGACAAATCTTTCTCGTGTTTCGATTGTCATAGTTGCCGCTGGCCAATTGTTCTGCCAAGTGACAAAGGCTTTTCGCTTTATTGCTAATTCATATTATCTTTATTTTGCATCATCACCCTACAAATGCATCGTTTCTCAGACGCAAAAACATAACTCTTTTAATTATCGAATTATTATCGAACGAATCCACCTGATAAATCAAAAGGTTTTCTCACAATCCGAGACGTAAAAATAAATAATTAATTGCCTTCTAATTCAAGCTTCAAACCTATTCATCCTTTGAAAGGCGATAGCCTCGAAAAAAATTCATCAAAATAAAAAAGCTCATTTGAAACACATTCATTCTTTTTTTTCTCCATCCCGATACAATAGTGCCTCGTTCAATATAATTACGATCATTTATCCATAATCCACTCCCCTCGAAAAAAAGCCGCAAGAATCCCCCATAGAAAAGGGGGCCTGCAACGAAACAAATCAGCCGAGGCGTCCGATAAGCATCTCCCTCCGATCCTCTCTCATTGAATTAGCGAGTGTAATTTCGAGCGAGCGGTAGCCCACCTCTCGTTTACGAAATAATAATTGTCCGCGCGGCGCTAATCAACAATCGTATTGCCGACGATGTATCGGCCCATCACGCCCCGCTCGTTCTCGCCGCGAAGACTCGGGATCTTTTCACTTTCACCGCCTCTCTCGAGCGCGCGCGCGGCTCGAGAGAGGCGCGAAACCGAGAGCTCTCGCAAACGTAACCGGCTAGAGAGAGAGAGAGAGAGAGAGAGAGGGCTGCTGATTGAAAATCAAGCAAACGAAGATGTGAGAAAGCGTCATTGATGAAGGTGATGCAACGGGCAGAGAGGGAGAAGGACTTGCAGGAATGAGGAAGGTGCAGTGGAAAGTATATAAGCTTTTGTTTTTCAGCTCTTACGATATTGCAATAAATTTCGCGTGTAATTGTATGGTATTAAGGAGGTTAATGTGTTGGCGTTTTTAATATTCAGCGAGAGGTATATGGAAGAAGGGTTAAAAATACAAACCGAATTTTAAAAATCCAAATTATTATTTGTGCTTCAAATGGGAGAACATATTTAAACGTTAAGTTAAAAATTATCTGCAACAGGACGATAAATTATCTAGACATTTTGCAAGCAACATCTTCGAATTTATCTGACTCGAGAAAATAATTTAGTATATAGTAACAAAGTATAATAACCTAATTAACATTTAAATAACAAATACAGCTGATCTCTCCGAACTTTACCACATAAATTAAAGCAAACCATTGAAGAAATTCAATCGCAGCCGATACAAATTGAACTTAAACCCAAAGAACGCTGCCGTAAACCTCTAGCCCATATAGAATCCCTGTAAAAATAAAAAACCGCTCGCAGTACACGCAAAGAGCGGCCAGTTTTATAGCCTCAATAAAAGACTTACTACATGTCCCATTGTAAAACAATCATCGGCGTACACACCCAGAACGCACGTATATAGCGTGTAGGGCGCGAGCGCCGCACGCATAAAATAAACGGAGCAAAATTTTCCGCTCGCGGGCTCATTAAAGCGCAATAAAACGTCTTCCCTCGAAAAAATACAAAGACAACAAAACGGCAACGGCGGGAGGAAAGAGTGCTCCGGGAGAGGGGGCAGATAGAGACGGAGCCTCGCCCATCCTCCGGCGTAATTGCGCAACGACGTCGGGGCAATTCGACCTGGTTCCCATAAGACCCGGGGCCCCCGAGACAACACCCGCCGTGTATGCAGCCGGAGAGAAGAGCATCCGGAGGCATCCCCACCCCCCTCCGTCCCCCCTCCCCTCCTCCCCACCTTCTGCGCCTTCTCTAGGTAGACAATCGCACATCGGTGTCTCGGTCGCAGGCGCGATCGTGACCGATCGCGGGACGGCTGTATAGCACAGCGAGCCGGGATCGCCTCGGGCTCCCGAGACCTGCGCAAGACGTGTGCCGGCTGTGTGTGTGTATATAGCTCGTTCCACGTTTCGCGCGAGATGCCGCTCGAGAAATTGGCGAGTGTTTGCCGAAGAAATTTCGTAATTGGAAATCCTGGCGAGGATTTCGTTTTGATTTCTGACGTTTTTATTCGATAAAAATTTACCGATATTCGATAAATGATGTACTACAGTGTTACAGTTTATTTCCGATTTTACGGTTTATTTTATCAGGATTGAGGCAATATTTTTTTGTCGAAAATAGCTGCAAACAAAATTCTTTATGTAATTTTTATAAACGAATACGAACCGAATCTTCGGTATTTTGTTTTTACGATTTAAATGTATGATTTTTTTTTTAGAATTTCTGAAAATATTCAACAAAGGTTTTTTTGAAAATATTATTTTGATTTATAACCCGATAATGCTTCAAACGGTAAATCGTTTCTACAGAAATTTGCATTTCAATACCGAACATTTTTTCGAATGCTTTCTCTGCAATCCTTTTTGAAACGTACATAATAACAACAATTTAACGGACAAAAAAATTCTAGAATTCCCGATCAAAAATCTTTGTTGAAAAAAAAATCCTTTATTCTCGCTTAAAAGTCGCGATCAATCCGTCAGTTTAAAACGGAATGAACAGAGTGCAGCGATTCTCAGGGCAACGGCACCTTGGTCGCGTGACGCTTTCCACTTCTTTGCCTTTCCTCTTCCACCTCTTCACACCGGGTAATGCACGGTTTATTTCGATTAAATAGTATTCCGCGTGTGTTATGTGCCATTCGAGTGCAGCAGCCCGTAAAAAAACGGGCTGCGATTACCTTCGGCTGCAAGTGATTGACTTCTAGAATCTGATTTGCGAGCAAAGGGGAAATGTACTTCACGATAACGAGACGCTCCGTGAGCAATTTAAGCGTCAGCTTTTGACCAAGTATTTCCGATAAGTGAATTTTTTTTTTTTAATGCACAATAAAATGGACCAGCAGTAAATTCAGAGTATATCATCAAAATAAATCTATTAGATTACCGACTTTTATTTTTGAAATGTAATGGCTAGAAAAGAAAATGAAAAAATTATGATTTATGGGTACATTTAAGATTGAGTAGTGATTGCAAAAGAAATTTGAAATAGACAAATTTAAAATCAATTTGGAAGCAAAAAATGTTTTATTGTTATAAATAAGCTTTTTAATTTTTTTTTTTACCAAAATTTTGATCTAGGTTTGGGATTCGCAAAGTTGTACAATTATTATGCTGCAATGCGCAAGTCAAGAATTACTGTAAGAAAATAAATTAATTTGAGTTACATAAAATAATATGCAGAGAACGATCAGAGGTTCGATGCCACAGGTGATTGACAGTTAATTATTTTTATCTCCGCGGCGGCAGCATCCACTAATAGAGAAAAATAAATAGCTCTTCAAATTGTAAACCGATTTGCGGCCTAATACCCTTATACGTGTTGCAATGATAAATCGATAATGTATCGAAATTTCGGTAATTTTTACCGACAGAAACGGCTTTCTTGCGTGCACAAGTTATAAAGCAGCGAATTAAGGTCCAACGTCGAGCCCGAATCTTCGAGTGTTCGCACGAATAAAATTAATGCATTGCATAAGTACAAGTGCACTCGGCGCGATACGATCGTCGTAAATAGAAATGAAAATTCGATCAACACCGCCGCCGCCACCTTTTAACTCGGTCTCTAATGCAAGCGATGCACCGCGGCGGAGATCGCGCGAGAATTGAAGCGCGTTTTCGCGGGAAAATAGCTTTCGACATTATCGTATCATTTATGCAACGCGCCACTCGTATTAAGATCCCCCCCGTCGACAGTATTGCGCAACGCACACCTCTCTATCGCCGCGAAATTCGCAATCGGACGTGTTATCGAAATGGACCCGATCCGTTTTTGCATTCTGTAACTGGCCAAATGAGAAGCGTATGTGTGCGCGTGGTGTGGCTCGAAAAAAAAGAAGGCTCGCTCGCGCATTAATTCGACGGCGCGAGGGGCAATTTCTCGCGCGTTGCGTCACACTCTCTCTCTCACTCTCTCGAATTATGACGAACAGCCCCGGTGAATCGACTTTAAACTATTATACAAGTCGAGCGAGGTAAATGACGTTATATGTGCAATTCGCGAGCGAGCGAGCGGGACTAAGAGTTAAACTCTTAATTGGACTCGAAACACACTAATCCATCTTCCGCTGATGAGCGACGCATTAGAATTAGCGACGTGACGAGCGTGTAAAGAGGCCCCGTCGTGAATTTCCCGTTATATGAATATCCTAGTGTGTGTGTCTGTGCGTCCCAGGAGCGCTTGCGGAAATGAAGCACTTTTTTATGAATTCAATGTAATCTCGCTTTCCTTCGGATGTGAAAGTCTGCATAAAGAGGATTTCGGTCTGAAAAGAGTGCCTTTACTTGCTAAAAAGGCTAAATTGCAGCTGGGATAAGAATTTCAAAGCAAATTATTTTAAAATGCAGAATAAGTTTTAACGGTCTGTGAAGTTCTTTGATCATTTTTGTGTAAATTAAAATTTCTGTAAATTTAGCTTGTTAAATAAAAACAGATGCTTTATTAAGAAGCTGCCTATGTAGTCGTGATTAATTACATTTCAGGACAAATTGACGTCATTTATAATGAAAATACGTTGTAAAGTACTGATTAAATGTCTCAAAATTAATTTAAATAAATTATTTCTACTACTTACCTGATTTCCGCACAAGTTCATAACAGGTACTGCATTGTAAATTGATAAGAAATACGCGAAGGTGTATGAGAAATGTCGAAATATCCAAACAATTGAAATTCATATCAAATTTAAAATAGAAAATTGCCCTAAGATCTCCACGTGAAAGGCCTGTTGACCTCTCATCTTGTATAATACACAGATCCTCTATTCACATTAATAAAAGTTCGAATCGATGAATCATCCGCGCAAACAGCACACCGAGCGAAAATCTGTAGAAGGGAGAACAAGCAGGTGATAAACCATCGAAAAATTCGTGGGATAAGATTTTGGCGTATTCGTATTGAAAAACCTGGTTGTAACATGCAAATTATAAATTCTGATGACGCCGTAGATAAAAAATAATAAATCACTGCGCGCGGCATTTCTGAAAACGAATGTACAACAATAAATATAATCTTAGTAATTGACAAGTGGAAACGCAATAATTGTCAGTTGTGAAACGCTTCGAAGTGATAATTCGATGACAGAGAAAGATATGTAACGATAGGCATATTGCACTTATTACGTAATCCAATTAAAGTAAATAGTTTGCACAATGAATTTTTATTATATTTTAATAGTCACGATTCAATATATTTTTTTGTAGCGAGGCAATAAACATTTTTTTTAGCAATTAAGTGAAACATTAACGTATAACCTTATTTAAAGATACCAATTTGTTTGAAGGCAAAATTGATGTCAGATTAGAAAATTCGATCTCGAAAATGAATATTTTAAAGTCTAAAGTAGCTCTCTCTCGCCAAATTTGAAAATACCTCTTTCCTAAAAAATTGAAAGCTCCCCATCTTGGTCAATAAATGAAAGGGCCATCCGTTAGGAGTCCGCGAGAGCAAGGGGCCAATGCAGCCGCAAATGAAAACATACTATCGAGCGGAAATCCACTAATGAATTAACGCGGCGTTTACGACTCGCGGCGGCGGCGGCGGCGGCGGCAGTCCTGTCGCGTGAAGCGTCAATGAAAAGAAATGGACACATCGACGCGGACTCGGGCCTGCGTATTTATGGCTAACGACCCGTACGTCCATTCCGAGTTCATCAGGCTCGTAAAAGCGGGGGCGAGAGAGACAGAGGAGCAAGTCCCCAGCGAAATTAGCAGCGCACACGGCAGATTTTATTGATGTCCGGTGATTAGCGATTCGTCGTACGTAGCCGCCATTACCGGCCGCCAGAAACGGGCCGCGACTGCCCAAGTCCCTCAGCGAGGGAAACGAACGTAAAAGCCCCCCATTATATCGGGGCTCTCCGCAGCGTTTATAGTTTGTCTCCGGCTGGCTGCGATTAAAACTTGCCCGTGTACAACGCGGCCCCGGCAGTTTTGCTCTCGGTCAATCTAGTTTTTCATCGGATTCCAGTGACACACAATGCCGAAAGCGGGATCCTCGTAAACTTTATTGAGACCTCGGAGTTTCGAGGCCTTGATGAAATTTATTTTTATTCCAGGCGCCGGGGGAAATTTTACTTTGGCCATTTATCGCCGGAAAATTTATAGTCAGGCGTAAATGAAGTTACAGCGGACTCGGACGTCGCCGGATTTCCCTGCGCGCCCGGCTCGCGCGCGGCAAGGCTTTATATAATCATTTTCTTTTATGTTTATTGCGAGCTAGTTGTAAAAGTAACATTTAATTATTTCCTCGATAGATATTAACTTTCGAAAAAGCTTTGTTAAGATTATAAACGCCGCGCGGACCTCGTTTTTATCTGCGAAGAGCGTTCATAATAAAAGTTTCTACCTCGGTGTTTTTCTTTTTCATGAACTAAATAAAAGCGGACAGTAAAATTAGCCGATTGCTTCGAGCAGATGTACAAAGCGTTTACTGCAAAAACCTTTTACTCGATTAATCCCATCGAACTGTTTCGTTAGATTTGGGCAACTAGAGTATCCGTGGAAAAGATACGGGTGAAATACACGTTTACATTTTCATGATTAATTGAGATATTTATTCGTGCACTCCTTCGTACAATGCGTCTTCGCGCAGAAGTATATATGAATTTTGAGAGGAGGCACGATGTTCCTTAAGCATTGTCGTAACAGAGACAAAACTGGCTAAGGTCAAGGCGGCAATTCATCTCGAGGAAAGAAAGGAAGAACTCGAATTCATCTCGCAACAATCGCAACTGCACTTCTAGGCCGATCCCAGGACGATATCTCCGCCGCGGAATACAGGAGTCAATTTAGCGAAACGAACCGCAGGAAACTGGACGTTTCTTCCGCGACATGTTCGACGAGTGTGGGCGAAGGTGGCTCGAAAAAGCCAGCTCGACAAAGAAGCGGGTCCCGGACACGCATTGGGAACGAAAGACGGTCGCGCTGCACGCAGGGCCCGAAAACCCGGTACCCACGCTCTCTTGTACCGTCGAAATTGGCCACGTTAAGCGTGCGTTCGGGGTGTGACGCGAAGAGAGTTCGACGACTCTCGCGGTTTCGGAGTGCCGTACTCCTCTGCGCCGAGGATTATTATGTATGCCCGCTAGTCGGCTTCGCTTTTTTGCGCTCTCGGGTTTGTGTCCATTGTGTCGGCGTATTGTGCTCGCCGGTCGTATTCTTCTCCTTCTCTCTTTCTCTCTCGCGCGCGGGAATGATGAAATTCCCCCCTTTTTGCGTATGCGCTTTTTCGGGACGTAAAGCGAGGTTTTATTGCGAAGCTCACCGAGTGCCCGCCGTAATGAGGATTGAGGTTTATTTAGCTGTACCTTTTTATGCATCGTAAATCTCCTCTGGCATATATTTAAATAATTCGATAATAAATAACCGCGGTTTATATTACTGCTCGACGATCCGTGACGCCGCGCGAGAGGAAAGTACGCATTATGTTTGATTATTCGAAAAATATTAGTTCTAATATATTTCTGCAAGAAAGTTATGGCTTGCGCAAGAAATTCGCCGACCGAGCTGAAAAATTTCGTTCGAATGTGTCTTTCCATTATTCCAACGTAAAAATAGAAAAAATGAAACCTACTCGTTTGAGCGGTATTGAACGCTTTACCGTAATTAATTAACATCGTTAAAAATAGCAAAACAATATCGCGGAATAACTAACGTGCTGCAGATTTCATTATTTATTATGCAAATAGTGCATAAAAAGGGCATTAAAGCAAATAGCAATAAATTAGTACAAATATAGGCAGCAGTAAGTCTACTTATGAAATAGCACCTGGCACATTCTAATTGAATTAACATCATAATACGTCGTCTCCCATAAACAACGAACTTATTAAACAATAATTAGCAAAACATGGGCCCCTCGGTTAGGCAAGTCGAAGCGAGCAAATGAATGCAAGACGACGGGTAAACAAACGACACATAACTCACATAGCTGGCGATTAGAATAGCCTGATGAAATCTCATTTGAGGGTATTTTTTCTTACCTGAAAAGCCTTCGGAGCGGCGACAATTAGCGGCGATTGTTTACCGTATAAATTCAGCATCGATTGTCTCGCTCATTAAAAGGCCGCGATTGGAATATCTAATGGATTCCAGGCGTCGCGTCAGCCTCGTCGCTTTCACACACACACACGTACACACGTGTCTGCCAAGTTGGGAGGGCAATAATACGTCGTGCCCGTATAATAAATACGAGATCGACCGCCGACGCTTTCGCAAGTCCGAAGCTGCTGCCTCGAATAATGTTTCTCGGCAGCAGAGGCGAGAACAAGCCATTATACATTGTTTGGCGTTATTGTGCCGAGCTCGGCGGTTCGTTAGCAATTATTGTTAATACAGATTCGCATTCTCCCTCTCTCTCTCTCTCTTCTTTTCTGGCGCGTCTCTGGCAAGCGGCACGAAGTGTCAATTATCGCGCGCCGCGATAAACTGCCGCCGTGACGGATGACAATTAAACGTCATTATGCACTGAGGCAACAACTGTGTCTTTCAAGAGAGCCTAGGCATTTGATTTATAGGGCTCATTTCGTTTCGTTTATTTTTTATTGCCAGGAGATAATTGTTATGGCGCACACCGCGGCAATGGAAAACTCTGATTAATCGCGCTGATCTCATTCGGGCTCTGATTATTGGAGAGGTTTCGTTTCTTGATGATGTTGTCTTGCTATTAGTTCTGGAGATCTTGGGATATATTGGAAGCTGTAAAGAAGATGAATCAATTTCGCTTACAAAGAAGAAAATTACGGTAGTCAGTACCAGATGATTTGTTTTATGTACCTGCAAACAGTACTTAAATGGAAAATTGTAAAGCACTGTTAATTTCTGCTATATTAGTTCCAGATCTACTCTGATAACTCTTTATTAATCAGTGCACTTTTTCTTAACCTTTCGCAATTACAAACGAGTCCAGTTAAAAAATCTATAACCGTTATCCTGCATCTCGAACGAAATTAGAAAACATTCTTTTTTTGCTAAAGTGTAAATTTACGCTTGAAACGTATTGTCTCGAAAAGATTGATATTCGTGTTTATTTTGCTCGGAGATGAACCTAAGAAAATTGAATCGATCGTTCCAGCCTTCTCGCGCGCCCGCTGCTCCTTTGAAATTCGGCAGGGTTTGCGGGATCTTCTCCTCAGCTCGCGCGAGAGGAAGATAGAGAGGAGGAGAGAATAATGCTTTTCACCGTCTCGAAAACTCCGCCTCGAGTGGCTGTGCAAACAGCGGGAAAATGTTTTCGGTATTTGGCTTTCGTTTATCCCGGCGGCGGGAACGAAGTTTTCGCTTTCGAAGAAATTCCCACTTTTACCTTTCAATAGAACTTATGCTATTTACGGTTTGCCGACATGATCGGATGAGAGCGATTCTTCGACGAGCTCGGGAATATATGCGAAATATACCGATGTAATAAGCTCGGATATCGTAACTGAAACGAATTGACATTTACTTGCGCGGTTCTTGCAGGTTTATAAAAAAGAATCGCATATATATTGAAAGTTTGAGCAACTTCCTTAAGTAAGCGCAACTGCCCTCATTAAAACTGAAAAGTTTTCATTTCGACACCGTCGTACTCACTAAGCCCTTCATTTAGTTTCTTAAGCGGCAGATTATATCGCGAGATTGTACACGTAAATTTCGTCGCCGGCAACAGTGGCAGCTCGATCATCGGCAGAATTTGTCAGGGCGGCAGTGTCGCGGGGAGGCTTTCCAGCTGAGTAGATCATTATTCGGTCCTTAATCATGCTCGGGCTCTCCGTCGCGAAGAAGGGAAAACCCCTTAGCCGAATAACTTTCAGCCTCTTTCGGAGGTACATCGCCAATTAATTATACGCGAGAAGCTGTGTCTGAGCCAGCTAACAAATTGAGCCATTAAAATCGAATATCCACTCCGGCGGCGGCGTTGCCTTAGCCAAAAAGAGAGATAGACACTAAAGAAGGCAAGTCTCTCCTCGCGCTTAATCCCATCGATTATTCCGACGGGCTCGTAATTAGTCACTCCTCGGTGAACCTGATCTCCTTCTCTCGGCGCTCTCTTTCGCCCTGGGTCATAGAAAACTGAAATCCATTTATGAGCATCAATTGAAAGGAGGAGCGGCTTGCATACACGCAGTCAAAGATGAAAGACCGCCTCGTCGCCGGAGCTTGGTGCCGCGTCAAAAGGACTGATTTGCATTCGGAATTGCGCTTTTAATATTTGATCCTGTTTCTAATCCTTTCATCGCAATCTGTTCGTAAAGCTCGAGCGCGAGCTATTACTCACGGCTTTTTTTCGTTCAACAGGCCGGGCTTCGCTAATGAATGCCTTTTTTTCAGAACGGGAACGCTGAGCTGCTTTTTATGGCTCTGCGGTGGAAAAACCGACGTGAGCCTGGAAATTCAAAGCTTACTTTGAAGGATTATCGGTAAAAATATATTTTTTGAGCTTTATAACGCGACTTTTCGTAGAAAAGAGGAAAGCTCGAGGATAATTGGCGAAAAGAATAAATAAAAAATACTACCGTCTGCAAATGATTTGTCGAATTAAATTCCAATAAAAAATTTCAAAGGGTAGCTTGATATGTTGTTAGAGAATGAGCTTTTTGAATCATCCAATCCTAATCCAAAAATAAGCCAATTATTGTTTCAGTAATCTGCATGATAACGTAGACTACAATTTAAAAGTTAATGGTTTCATTTCAGCTAATTTACGTGTTCAATCATTATGAAAGAATAGTTGGCTTTTAATCGATCGAAACTTCCTGCTTTGAATAAACTAATAAATTGAACCAATATCTTTCCCAAATCAAAGGCCAATACATCACCGAAAATTTATTGCGAACTAATTGACACGGAGAAAAACGCTCGACTATTTCCTTCGTTATAAACTATCGGCATATCTCACCTATTCCATATACTCGCCACAATATCTTATTTATTTCTCGAAGCTAGGAAACGCGCTAGCCGTACTTTATCAAGCGGCGATATATCACTGAAATTGGTTATTTTCGCGATAAACTTCCTCGACATTTTTTCGGCGGCCTTAAAAAAGCGCGCGAAAGACGAAAAACAAGTATCGATCGTCCAATTAGATACGCTCGTCGTATATAAAACGAGAAAAGCGCGCGCCTGCAGTGGCCCTCGTACCTCCACGTACACACACAAACACACACGCGCGCGCGCGCACACACACACTCGAACAGCAAGCAGGATCTACCTCGGTCGTTTTACCTCGGGAGAGAGAGAGAGAGAGAGAGCGAGACGGAGGGAGATGCAGCGGTGGCAAAAGTGTCGGTGGAAAAGAGAACGCACGCTCTCGGGCCGATTAGATTTATGGCCGGTGGCTCCTGATTCGCCGAGACACCATATACGCAGAGAGCTCGCAGAAAACCGAGAATCCTCCGCGGCGTGTAGTTACGACGGAAGAGGAAACCGAGGAGAAGCGAGCAGTGCCCCAGAGCTCTTTTTCCCTCTCCGCGGCCCGAGAAAGAGAGAGAGAGAGAAGATTTCGTTTTGCTACATGCACAGGAGGGCCGATGAACTTTGCCGAACCTTCCCGAGTCTCTGCGTATTCTTTTACGCGGGGCGTTAAAATCAAAAATATGGGTAGCGCGGCGAGGGTTAGCCTCCTTGAAATAACTTCGGATTGTTTATTGTGCTGCAGGTATTACCGGGAGGGTGAGGGGTGAAGCCGAGGTACGTGTTGCCGTGCTTACCGTCGAGAGGTAGTGAATTATTTTTCGACCGTTTCGAGTCGAGGATGTATTGATGAGGTTGCGTTACCAGAATCATTTTTAGGACACGTATTTTTAAATGAATTTTTAAGGAGTCTCGAGCAGTGCTCGAAAAGCGGCAAAAATTTATTCTAATGTAGTCTGCTTCTTCGTTTAGGCAGATTTGTTCTGGCACTGTATTTACGCTTCAATTTTGCACACCATTTACTTTAAATGTTTAGGTGACGCGCGTTGTGCAAGCGATATTTGCAATTGAGTAAAATGAAATAGCGTAAAGAGCTTCGTTGAAAGTTTCTTTGATCTTTTTTGGTGTGAAATTTGACAAATTGAAAACGGGGGAAAAGGGAAATGCTATTCAATCTACTAATCAATTATTTACTCTGCCTTCACATGTTTTAGGTAGCTTTTATAATAAATAATTCAGTATGCAAATTTATTGTCCATTAATTCAAAATGCGCCTGCTAGATAAAATAACATCAAAGCGCGAATTTTGGGGTTTATGTAAACCGTCAGTACATTTTTCTCTTTTATAGATGCTTAATCCGATTTAAAACTTCCGACAAATAAGGCGTGTTTTGACAGATGTGACCAAAAAGTTAAGACATCAATTTAAAATTTTAATTCATCCGACAATAAAAAAGGAAAGACAAGAAGAATAAAAAGTGAATCGCATAAAAGTGCATTTTGTACATACGAGCCATTACTAAATCTTTTCTTTACTTTTTACGAATACATCAGATAAAAAAAAAATTTTTTACGACTAACGAGAAAAAAGTTGAGAAATGATGAAAAATCAGCCAAAGCAGTGAGCGCTTAAAGCAAGCTGAAAAAACAGTGCGAGCCCCTCGAAACTCTATCAAGCAACTTAATCCAATCAGAAAAAGCGAATGAAAATTTGGCCCCTTGTCATCCTCGACGTGATGGACACAAGGGAAAACAACTGACCACATTCAGCCGTAGATCAAAAAGCCTCCCCCTCCCTGCCTCCTAAACGGAGCATGCGGTACGCAAACAGAGAGAGAGAGAGAGAGAGAGAGTGTCATCGAAGTTGGTCCAGGGCAAGCATCGCTCGGAGGTCTAGATTACGCAGCGAAGATCGCGTTAACCACGCTGGCTTAAGCCAGATTCCAATCAGCAGGGCCAGCCAACCAGCTATCCGGCAGTAGCAAGCAGCAGCCCCGCGGAGATGCGCGTTATATTCCGAGGGTCGGCGCGTAAGGTCGCCGGCGAAATTTCGCGCGTCGCCTGCAAACTCCGAACTTGCCCCCGATAGGTTCCCGTCTACTAACTCGACTAACCAACTCTCGCTCTCTCTCTCTCTCACTCTGTTCGACCCTCGTGCACAGTGCGTGGCGCGCGATACACCGCAGGGGGGCGTCGAGGGGTTATGACACGGTTTAAAAAAAAAGAAAGAAAAAAAAAGCGAAGGGAAGGAGGGCAAAAAAAGGAGAGACGAGCAGATGAAGCGTCAAGCTCGCTCATTGTGCTCATGCATATGGCTCTATTTACCTCGTCGGATTCGTGCGCGCGCAGGGATTTGCGACAGCCCCGCGATTCTTACCGGCTCGTTTGGGCGACTCGAGGACACGTGCAAAACTCTCTCTCTCCCGGGCTCTTGAGTCGTGACACATGGCCCGGTTTTCGACGTTTACGTTGACAGCCCGCCTCTCCACCCCCCGCCGCTCTCGACGGCCGGCGATTTTCCTTTTCGCGTCAAATTGCGCGGAAAATGGACTTCCGCCTGCGCGAGGTGCTAGTCGGTTAACGATGACCTACTGGCGGTGCGGGGCGCTGGAAATTGTCTTTTTAAAAGCTGCTTCGACACATGTATTCGAGATAATATAAAATGAAAAGTCCGGCGTTGAGGTAACACATCGAGGGGTGGGTGATCAATATCACTTTTAAATCTAATACTTGGCGCAGCTGCCTTTTTTAATAGCCAATGGCTCCATTAAACTTCAGTTAACGTTTTTCCACTCGAGGTATTGAATAATAGAGTAAAATATATGCGCATAAAAATTAAGAACCTCTCTGCTGCATTCATAAAACGGCGAGCTCCCTCTTACCGAGATGTATCAAAATTATTAAAAAAGAAATCACTTTTACTGTCCGGCGCGTAAATCTTTTTCGGTATAAAAATAGAGCTTATTTTTTTCAGATGAAAAGAGTCTGAGAGATATTATTTTACATTGCCACGTGAACAGACTGTATTTCGGTGATTTTTTTTTATCTCGCCGCGAATCGTAAAATAGCAGAGTCTGTCAAGAGAGTCATAATGCGCTTGACACGTGTCCGCAGATATACGAGGGTTAAGGAGCCATATTTTTCGAAAGGGAATATTGATGGATAGGAGATTAATTTTTATGCGTCCACTTTTATTCACTCCATTCTAAAACATTCTATGCATATGTTAAACGGTGTAAAGTTTCGGTGCAGTAAAGATGTACTTTTTATGATCAAAGGCATTGTCAATTTACTTTTTCATGCAAATCTTTGTTCGCTTTAATAATTTTCAACCTCTAAATTGATATTTTAATAATTTTAATGATTCAGCGGCGTAATCCGCAATTTTGCATTTTCAGAATCTTTTATGAATGAAATAAGTACATATAAATCATTTTACCTCATGAATGTACGTAACATTTCCTAAAATAATCTCGGCAATACCCATTACGAAATTTAAAGCAAACTCCTGCGGTTTTAATATGAAATTACCTCCAAATCAGTCGGCATAAAATAAATCATTTTCATGCTCGAACTCGTATTGAATTGAAACTGCACCTGTAACTCGGGGCTTACCTAAAAACTCGGTAACATTTACATAACACACACACACACACCTCGCTGGCGATTTCTCGCGCTGAAATCCCGTAGCCAGAAATTTTTGTACACTTACCTCGAAAAAAAAGAGCAGGCCCGTGTCTTGTTAAGATATCCACCGGCGGCGGCAACGCGCAGCTGCTCTCGGATCGATGCACGATTTGCTTAGAAGGCAAAATCGCTCTCGACGCGCGTTTATGATAAACGATCCGTTAATATTCCAGCCTCGTACTCGTATTATATATAAGCGAGCCGGCGAAGCTATACGAGGTCCTCTCCCTCGCTCTAAAGTGCCGAAAGAAGAAAGCCCGAAGTAAGATAAAAGAGCGCGATACCGACGGCGGCGGCGGCGATTTTGCGAAAGGGGAGCGAGGGAATCGTTGCCGCCGCCGCTGCTGCTGCGAAGTGATAAACCGCGCGGCGAGCCGGTCAGCACCGCCGTAAATCACGGAAATGAGCATTAATATTCATTAAGCACGCGTGCGCGAGCGCTGAAAACCTGCACTTTCAGGTGGCTCCGTGTATATACGCGGCTTCCCCGCTTCTTCTTCTTCTAGCCTGTGTGCGCGCGCTGGCTTTAGAGACGAGTGCGCCACGAGGATTGAGAGGTTTTTTGTGTCTTCGCCTGGCACGCGCGAAAGCTTTGCCGTTTTCAACCTCTTCCTACACTTTCGGAGGCACCCTAGAAGTGCAAGGCGCGTGGAAGATTTCAATCTCGCTTGGTTTTTTTTTTTTTTTTTTAATAGTACGCTGCTTTTCATTTAAGTAGAGCTGATGTGTCAAGGATTAATCTGGCTTGGTTATTAAGGGCAAACATTGAATTTACAATCATCAATTCTCTAAGAAGAGAGATAAATGGAAATTGATAAGCGCTCGTTAACATCGTGGGATCCCAGAAGTGCAATTTTTCAAATTAAGTAAATGCTCCATTTGAATGTTTGTTTAAGTGCTCCATCCCGATTGAGATGTGCATGAGCTAATTAACTTTCCAAGATTGATTGCGAACGCTCATTAACCGCCAAAGTATCGAGATAAACGCGGCGCGCTCCATTGCAAATTAATGAATTCGTCTCTACGATACTGGGGGAATATGCGAATGACGCGGTAATAAATTCGACGAAAAAAATCGATCATACCGGAAAATCAACAGGTTCCCGTGATAATGCGGCTGGAATTTAATTATTCCCGGCCGTTTTAATGATTTTTAATTTAATTTCAGTTTAATCAGAGTTTCAGATGGGAAATTATCGCGTACGCATTTTCGAGCGTACAGGTAAAGCGTACAAAAATGAGTTCACTGCTGTTTAATACGACGAATAAAATTTGGTAAACGGTAGGTTATTTAAATTTATCGGTGAAGCAAATTTTAATAAACAAAATTTTATATAAAAAATGTATATATATATAAACTTTTTCTTCGGAAGCCTTTTCTAAAAAAATATGACGAAAAAATAGCAGCAAGCAAGTGTCATAGCAGACGCGTGGGCCTTCGGAATTCGAATGTGACCGCAGAAGAAATACGCCGGCACAATCGGAATTCGTCCGGCCACCCTCCTCGCCTCTCTTTCTCGAAGTTTGTTAATCCACTTTACGTCCACGACTCGATAAAACAGCGCGTTAAACGTCAGTGGCGCAATAAAGTAACATTATTAATCGTCACCGCGCGCGAGTTTTTCGCTTCGTATTTACGAATGGCGTGCGGCCTTTCTTTTCTCTCCTCTCGCTCTCTCGCCCAACGTCGGTAAATTTCGTGGGTGTGAAATACGAGCTTCCTAAATGTCCGCCTGGAAAACGAATCTTCTTCCGAGGCTCTACGGCCCATAAAAACCATCGCGCGCTCCTCTTCTCTCTTTTAAAGATTCTCCACTCGCAAATCCGGTAATTGTGCGGCGCTGCACTCGCCTGGATTACGCGTTTGACCCGCCGAAAATTTAAATTCTTCCCCGAACACCGACTCGTTTGGCTTTTTTCTCGTCTCTCAAAGGACGTTCACTTTATTTCCCTGAAGAGCGAGCGCGTCTCCTTCTACAGTTTGAGTTACTCCGCGTAAACTCTGCGCGGTGTGAGTCAGGGATCGTTCATCGAACAATGTTGCCCTGTCGCTTTGGGAAACGAGCGGATTAACTCGCAATAAGACGCTTTTTATGAAGAGTCTGCGCGTGCAGCGCAAATTTTTTTAGGAGCCAGAGAGAGAGAGAGAGACGGCTAAATTTAAAGCTCGCGTCACTTGGCTCGAGAATTATTTTTTCTCCTTTTTTTTTTCTTTTATTTCGGGTAGCGTTTACGAGGGCCTTTGAGTGCGTGCTTTGATGATTTATAAAGAGGAGCGCGCATCGAAGGTAAAAGAAATGCACGCGTCATTAAAAAGTTGTTTTCTCGACTCGGCGACTCAATACGTTTTATGACGGATTATCCGTTGCAGGCGGAGACTGGAGAACGGCTCGCGCGCGAAACACTTTTATTGATGCGAAATAAAAATTGAAAAGTTACGCCGGAAATTTCGTGGGGCATTAATGTCACATTATTTTGAATATAGTTTTTCGATGTATTTATGGTTTTTAAAAATTTTGAAATTTACGGGATATCAGATGCGCATTTCCGAGAAATTCAATTTGCGTTTAATACTGATACAGAACTTTGACACCCGTGAAAAATAGTCCGAACGCTGCCTTTTAATGCGCCATTTAATTTTGGAACACTATACTTTCCAAGTGCACGATATTCTTCTCGCTCGCTTCTAACTAACGCGCTGCTTTAACAGCCCGGTTTAGTCATGATTTAGTCAAAGAAAGCAAAGAGTCTCCTTTGCTCTCCGTACTTTTTCATCTCAAAAATAGAAGCAGGTGTTTCTTGGAATAGGCGTATTTCTTTGGACCGCATAAATATCGATAATCTATTGCCTTCCGCGCAGCGGAACCACCTCAAGATGTTGGTGCGGTAGTTATGCTCGCAACGAGTAATTACTCGAAAAAGAGTCAACTGCAAACTGCAGTAATGGCGGTTGTTTATTACAGGAATGCCAGGATTTTGAATGACTCGAAAAGTTTAACGACTCGAGACCCCACTTTTCCACACCGCTGAAACATTTGCAGCGCAGAAAAACAAAATTTTCCTTAACATTTTCTGTATAATAACTTAATGATTTCAGTCCTGTAAAATCAAACGTTAAATCAAGTTGCGCTCGCCCCGCGTCCAGACGCTTTTCCTGGCGGAAGACGTAAATTAGACAGAGATAGTAGCTTACAGTTGGCCACTTAAAAGTGCAAGTGTATAAATAATCGCTCAATCGTGTCTCTTAATTGCCCGCTTTGACAGCGCGGCCGCCTGCCGAAAATATATAGTGGCAACGGTACAACCCCGCTTTCGCAGTGAACTTTCACCGAATGAAAAGAGAGAGAAAAGCTATCCGCTGCCGACTTAGAAACTGACGTCGTCGGGAGCGTAAATATTTTCGAGCGGCGCACACTCTCGGCCGTGCTCGAGAATTAATGCGTCGGGAAAGCGCATTTGTCGGCCTCGTCCAATTGACCCCGACTACAAGCGCTTAATGAAAACTTACTCCGGAATCGACTCTCGCGAGCGCGCACAATCCCGCAGGGGCGAGCGCGATAAATAAAACTTTCCGCAAAAGCGTCCGATCCTTCCCTCTATCTCTCCCCCCGCTCTATTGACATTGTCCAGCGTTGCATGGCGGCCGATCGGCGGCACGCATACGGCAGCGCTTTTACGGTGTCGCTGATTATCATCTGCCATCTGTTTGGGTCAGCGCGAAAATTTTCGTCGGGGATGCGCCATTAAACCCCGCAGGCGGGGAGAGGGGACCGGGCGGGGGGGGTTTTGAAATATGATATACTTCGATCACTCGACCGGTGCACCGGTTCCGGCGCACGGCTAACTATTGAATTTCTAAAGCGGCCCGCCGATCGGCCCGATAGATATATATATATATGCGTGACGGGCGCTGTCGGTTCGAGGAGTCGGCCGCGTGTGCCCTGCGTATATATTATGAGCTGGATCTGCGAGCAACAGTAGAGGCGGCCTGGATTTCGGCTGCTTCTCTGATGGCTAATTTTTAATCGAGTGTTTAGCGATCGAGGCCGTTGGAGCTCTTGGATTCGGGTTGATCGCTGTTATAATTATTACTTTAGGTATCTAACAATCGATAGGTGCAGTTAAATCTGAAATTTCTTCATCTGCAATGACTATTGCATTATTTAATGCACTTACGTTTAATGCTCCTTTTGATCGCATAAAATCGACATTTTCGAAAGTAAATTTTCATAATCCATTGCGTATTGAAATTCTCGTAAAGTTCAAACGAGTGTAATATTTCATTAGCGCAGGAATATATTTGTTCAGCATTCTTTATAAGATAAGTTTAAGAAAGATCCTTCGATAACATTTACAAGTGCAATGACAAACTATGCATCGTAAAAAATGTAATTAATGTCAGTCTTATCCGCCGTAAAATACGGCTCGCGTTTTATTTTCCAGCACTTACAATGGATTTTATAATCAGCATGAATTACTTACAAGAATTACTTACGAGCAATTACAAGAATTAAAACGAGTAATGATGAAAATTTCCAGCTTATCGCCCGTATTTACAATAGCATCTCGATGTAAACCGGCTAGATGCTGTTAAAGATTACATCCGCGAGTACTCTCAAAAGCGTCGGCTCGTCCTTCTTTTTTCACTCGGAAAGAAAAAAAAAAGAAATCAACGACTGCCAGGCCTGGAAGTCGCTCGGCTCGGCAAGGCGAGCATTACAGCTTCACACGACGCTTACCTTTACGACGCATTAAGTAAGTATATGAACTAAACCATTTCGTAAGGAGAATAACGATTTTTCAGAGCGTTCAAGCCGTCCAGGTAGCGTGCGCCGTAAAAAAAAAAGGCAGCGCGCAGAGGAACGCAACAGGAACGACGGCGCGGCCCGAGCAGAAGACACACCAAGTGGAATAAATGGGCCCCGAGCAATTTCCCGTTCCGAAATTGCCTTTCTAACTCATCTTCATACAATGAAAAGCGCCGGAGCGACATCCATGAAAAAATGCGAGGGAGTCATTAAAGTGCAACTTTAAAAAGCCGGAGGAGGAGGCGTTCTTGCGGGCATAAAGTTTCGCCGCCTCCCTCTCCACCCCCTCCCGTCGACGGGGGCCCAGGAACTTTCCTTCGACGACCGGAAGTCGGAGCCGCGCGCGAGAAACCGCGTATTACACGCATTACAGGCTCTGAGACGGATAGAGATAGATACGAGGAGAGACTGCACGTCGACGCGAGAAGCCAAAGGGGGAAGTCCGAAGACGGGTATAACTTTTAACGGCTCTCTGCGCAGAAGCGCGAGCCGAGAGCGGGTTAGCCAAGTGACTAATTCCTATACTTAACGGGCTTTCCGGGTTGACTAATCTAATGAAAAATCACGCGCTGCGCCGGGTTTTTTAGGACTCGGCAAAAGTTTTTAACTGGCGAGTAAAAATTAATCAATATACGAAACTCGTATTTTCGCGCACTTTCTCCGTTTAACATTTTCGTTTCATTGAAAGCGAATATCGTGAAAGTTCCAGGCGGGGAAGCGCCGAGAGCCGACTCCTCACCTCGACGCATCCTCTCTTTAAAGACGCAAAGTTACGAGTTTCGAAATTAGAAGCGAAGGTGATGCCTGCTCGGGGCCGAAAGAAATTAGGCGAACGGAAGGGGAGGAGGAACGAGGAGGAAGATAAAAGCGCGAAGTGGAAGAAGGCGACGGAATCGGGCAGACGCCGCGGCGCAGCACCGCAAAGAGGCGGCGGGGCACAATAAAAAATAAATAAAAACGCGGATTACTCGTTGTCGAAAGTTCAAAGGAGGAAGAGAGAGAGAGAGAGAGACGCGCGCGCGAGTTTTTTATAATTCTTAGAAAAACAGCGCCGGCCATTTATCATTTTAAATGCCGTTCCTGTAATTTCGTGGTTTTTCGCTCGCCGGCGTGCACTTCGCAGAAGCGGGCGTAAAATACCGCGCGACAACGTTTTTAATGCACTCGCGACCGCGAGGCGTGAAGATTTAAAAAAAAAAAGGAACGACCTCTGCACCGCTTCCCTTAGAGAAATCGATTTTTCGCCCGATAAGATAACACTCTGTTTATCTGACAGATTGTATCCTCTTGTTTTAGTTCAAACACCTTACTCTCAAAAAGCATTTTAAACATTATCTCTGAATTTGAATCTGGTACTAGACGATAAAAACTAGAACTTGCAATGATCATTCAGCGAATTTATTCTTTTTCAAAATGTTTTTTTTTTATTTCAATGTAAGAAAATAATATTCTTAGGTGATCTATTATTTGCCTTTCTCTAACTTTATTCACTTAATTTGAGGTTCAATAACCGCTGAATGACATTAATCAACTGCCCAGTGGAAAAAAAAAGAAAAGAAACAATCGAGACCAATAAATAACATCTGTTAAAAGTGTCAAACTGGAAGTATATAAAGCTCGTAAATTAAGCAAAATAAAAAAGGGAAAGCAAAAAGTCAAGCACCTCTCAAGAAGAGCAACAGCCGAATAAAAAAAGACCGGTTATCAAGTTATTTATGATTTCGGCGAAAAAGACGCGCGCCGATGGGACCTTGAGAGCTTTTGTCAAAGTTTTCGTCGATTTTGACGTTTCTCTCCCGTTCCTCCTCTCTCTCTTTCTCTCTCTTATTCTCTCGTCTCTCGTCATTTGTCAAAGCGAGAAAAGAGAGCGTCGAGAATCATTTGCGGAATTGTACGCGCGCTGTTATATGGCTCTTTCAGCGCCGTGATAAATGGACCTCGGCCCTCAAATGATCGAGAGATCGGCGCGCCCCAGAAGCGAACAATTATATGAATAACGCGGACTTTCCTCTTCGATTGCCGATTTTGGCTCTTACGTCTCCATGAGGCTCGGGGGCATCCTGAGCCCGGGCCTATTGCTTAACGAGCGTGACGGCGACTTCGGAAAAGCCGGACGACGATGATTTTCTGGATGAAAAATCGATCTCTCTCTCTCTCTCTCGTCGTGTGCGCGACAGTCGATGATGTTCGATTGAGTCGTCGATCGGCGTGCGCCGAGAGCGACAAAGGAGCAACGCCCCGGCCGTGGATAATGAAAGCGGACGACGCGCAGTCTGGCCCCGCCGGAGGAGTTCATTAATTTTCGACGAGCGGACCGATCGGGAGAATATCCAGAAATTGCGCGCGGAGCGAATTTTTCATGATTTACTGCAACGCTCGTTCTCTTGGCGTTCGGGAAAGTGATACACATTAAATAAATTAATGATTCGCACGCGCAGCTGAAGCTTATGCTCGATTATGCAAAAAGTGGCTGCTTTTGTGAAGTGTAAGTGTCGAGGATCATTAGGGTAATGTATATTCATTCGATCTTTGGGATTTATGTTCGAAATCTCTTCTAGTGGGTATTATGCAGATAATGGAAAAGCGTAAGTACAGATGTTGTACAAAAAGCATTTTGTGTAGGTTTTGGATTAATGATGTTGGATGAATAAAAAATTTACGATCAATAATTTTTTACTGAAATTGACATAGTTCTAGAGCATATCTTGACTATGAAAGTAAAAAATTCGTTTATTGTTGATAATTGAACGAACAAGTATTCTTGCAAAATATTTATCAGTCGTATCTATGAAAGCAGTAAAGTTCATATTTTCAAAAATTGTGCGAACCGTGCATTACTTGTCCAAACTGCATTGCTCCCTTTTGCATGTGCATTTCCCCTTTTTATCTGCATATTTTATAGCCGTACCTAAGAGTTAGACGCCAGTATGTAAGTGCTGTAAATGCTTAAATGAGTGAGCGCGAATGGTGGGTTTGTAATATTCGCAAGTGGAGGGTCTTATAATTGTGAGTTTCCTTCGACTTCGAAATAATTGATTTGTCCGTATTACTTACCAGTCATGGTCAGACAAATTGACTAGCAAAAAGACTAACGAAAAGCATTTTTGGTTTTATATTCGCAGAAAAATTTAAAGAATTAAAAACGCAGAATTGCATCACGAAAATTCGAAAGTTCATAAATCGTGTTCATTTTATTCGCATGAATCACCACCATCTTTCAATGACTCACTGGTCGCAGTCTTTGAGGATACTTTCTTTTTTAAATCTACGTTACAAATCATTTTTACAAAATCTTTCATTCAATTTTTCGACTCCGCATTACGCGTTTTATGATGCAAATAACAATCGGCCTGAGCCCTTATTCTATTAGAAATCTCCTCCCAACACTTTATAGTCAGCTAATACACCTCTCAAAGCGATCCTTCATCATCGTCGTTTCTATTGTTGTATAAGTAGAAATACGTGTACAAATCGTAAAAGTCGCGGGCAGAAGAAGAAAAAAAGCGCGCACGCCGTGATTTACGCTCGGTATCATCGATGCGAGTGCGTAATGGCAAGGAGAGAGAGAGAAAGAGAGGACGCCTCCTGTGTGCGTTTTACGCGTTTTTTCTCGCGAGCATAGCTTCGGCGTGATGTATTTTTTAACTGCCGACGACACGAATAGCCTAATCTACACCATTATAACGAACCTTTTATAGCGCATAAATCAATTCGGCCCAAAGTACGCGCGTACTTTATACGCCCCGTGTCGAATTCACTCTGCCCCGCGCTCGTCTTGGAAAATGCTTAATACTTTTTCTTCCCGACCCTCCCCCTTTTTTACTTTTTTTTTTCATATTTGCTACTGCTCGCGGAGGATGCTTTATTTTTCTTTTATGTTTTTTTCATCTCACTCCGAAGAAGAGCTCTCCGTATGAATAAATGATTAAGCGTTGTCGTATTTTTTATTTCTCAAGTGTAAAAATGATTATGAAATCTATAAAGTGAATTTCTTTTTCATAATAGACGAATGGACCGTAAAGAATGTTTAAACATATTTTAAAAAAGGAAATGGAAAAGATTTTTCAAACTTTTTGCAAAGACTAAATATTTTTAAATTCACATAAGCTACCAATCTCTAATCTAAAAAAAAAAATTTAATAAACACTTTAAAACTAGTTTAAAACGACATTTACGGACTGAAAATGAAATTTCACATCTTAAACTCCCCTCCCTTCGTATTGTCTGTCTCGCTCCTCGACCTTCCGTGCCCTTCCCGGGTGTCTTAGTGTCGAATGTAAGCTCCCTCTCGACGCCTCTCTTTTCTCTTCTTCTTCCCGCAGACCTCCGACGACGCAGCTAAACCGCACGAAATGATGGAAGGGGGGGAGAGCCCTCATCTCGAGCCAACTACGCGCGGCGCGTTTCCGCATCGGGAAAGTTTTACGACTCGTCGACGGCGGTAACTGGGTCGCGAGAAAGTTGCCGTCGCATAGACAGAAGGAAGCGCGACGAAAGGATCCCTCCCTGCTTACCCGGCTCGCCGATGATTTTCGAAGAACCAAGACATTCGAAAGTACAATTAGCTGCCTGGTGGTCCTACTTCTCGAGCGTGAAATCTTCATTGCTTGTGAATGAACGGTTAGAAAAAAAAAACTGACTCCGAAAATCGCTTTCTTTCCTTGCAGGCAGGCAGGGATGCTTCGATTCGAACGGGAGATTTACGCTTTAAAATTTTTCCCGTGACTTCTAATCAAATTGTTATCTTTGTATCGACAGGATTGCGGTGAATGATGGCTATTTCATTACCTATAGCGTGGCTAAAGGCACGCGAGTAAGGGCACCTCCAAGCAAGAGAGACGAAAGAATGATATATATATAAAAGTGCATCGTCCGAGATAATATTTATGTCCCGAAACAGTCCATAAAGCGGTACGAGATACTCGTCGTTTTCAATTTTTTAGCGCACACCACAAAGGAGAGCTTACACGCCGTCACGCGCACGCATATCCAGCACGTGCCGGACGTGAGAATCAGATTTTTTTTTTCCCCCAATCCGTGAGAATCTCTCTCTCCGCGGACTCTCCCCTTTGACGGCGGGCAGAGAGCAGCCCCGGTGTGCTCATTATATTTCGTTTTTTTCAGATTTTTAAAAATCGCTCCACCGCGCACCGCTCGATCGCCCGTCCGACAGTGAAAAAGCGCCGGCTCGTGCCGATTAATGGCCGATTTACGGCCGGCGAAAACCGCGACGCTCGGAAAGAGTTCACGGCTCATCGAGTCGCGCACGTGTCGAAGGGCGGGAAAAGGGCGCGAATTTTCACGGACAGCCCGCCACGGGTGTAATGCGCTTTTGCCTATCGAAAAATTGCGCTCACGTGCCCCTCCCCCTCCGAGCGGGAGACTTGTAATGCGCACTTATTGCGAGTGCTCGGCCGGGGAATATAATAGAGCGTCCTCGAGATTCGGAGAGTAATATTCGATGAGGGTGCAGTGGCTGCACATAAATTTCAAATATCTCGCAATATTTCTCCAACTGACTTTTTGCGTCATGGTTTGAACTTTTGAAATATTGCGCGACCGCTGCATTAATCCAATTTACTTGTTAGGTTCCTTCCAACTTACTAGAAGTAATAGTTGAAACTTTTTTAACAAGTCTTTCGTAACACATTTCAAATTTTATGCAAGGGTTGTTCATATCGATGCTTAATTTTATTTTTTTATTTCAATTACACAATGTTGTTGAAAATAATTGAAAATAATGTATAAATAGTTATTAACACGAATTAATACTTGTTTTTTAACAGTGTTTGATGTCAGACTCGAAATCAGATTTATATATTAAATAATTTAAAGTGCATTTTAAAATTAATCCGCATACTGCTCGTCATCGTGTTTTAAAAAAGTAAATGATAAAACGCAGTATGATTAATCCAGCATCTCTCGGATATCGATATCCCATGTTCATCCGTTAATTCATCCGCCTCCGCCGATATATTATGCAGACCGGCTTGCATAACGAACAGGCGCGCGTGCAATACAAGGGCTAACGGTAATTCACGAGGCCGAAAGTGAGCTCTCCGGCGGCGCGGGGAGCCGCGCGCTCTCTCGCAGCCTGTAATAACGCGTGCGCGCGCCTAGAAAATCCGTGCGCTCGCGGGAGCTGACGTCCCGATGGTAACGAGTTTAGATGAATAGGCGTCCCACTGACGGGCCGATGAATGGATCGGACGTGCGTACGTAACAGCCCGGCGGCGGTAGCACCGGTAGCTTCTTTACGATTCGATACACACACGCGCGCGCGCGCGCACATTTTTCTCTCGCTCTCTCCCGAGCGATATTCCGCGGGCGAGAGTAAAGGGCAACGCGCGAACCTACGCCGCGGTATACCGTTAGCCCGACGAGGCTAAGCGGCGAGGAACACGCGGAATTGAAGAATACGCGCCGATTTACGCTGGCGTTGATGTATACGGGATGCCGCGGGAATTATGACCGCTCGCTCGATAACGACTGGCTTGCTAAGCTGCGTGTATTTATTTTAAAACAGCTCGCTCCGGGGCAGTTCTTCATTTGGCGAAAAAACAAACATGGAGGAATAGTCTCGGGCGCCTTTAGCGATAAATAAGGTGGCGGCTTTTTAAAAACTATTTCAAGATACAGATTCTGTATAGGCCAGAAACGGATACTCGAGTTGAAGAGGGAACGTTTAAGGCATATAAAATAACGCCCTTGAGACTGCCGCGAATGATTGATCGACCGAAATCCGTGAAAATCCAAATTTTCGAGTCCGCCAAGTGGATTAACACTCGAAAGATCATTAGAGGTCGCAGTGAAAATCTCTCCGGTCCGAGCTCGCTCTCGTCTTTTTTTCCCAATGGCAGAGTTTTTGTCGGCGAGCGTGATCGATCAATCAAATGCGAGATTGAATGAATAACGCTTAAAAGCTGCAGAAGGGGCCTAGGTATAATACAGGTAGTCTAGTTTGTCGAATGATAAAGCGACTGTAATGCCTCGTGTTCTTGCGCCTGCGCGCGAGAGAGCGAGAGAGAGAGCCTCTCTTTGAAAATGCTTGAGGGATGCATTGTCGGAAGCGTGTACGTACACATCGTTTGAGGCCGCCGCGTATAACTATAAGCGCGCGCGGACGTTGATTCATGACGAACGTTTTGCCTTCTAACCAGTCACGAATGGGATTAAAGCCCCGAGAGCTTAATGTAGGATCACGATAAATGAACCGAGGCGCGCGCGCGCGCGAGGCACTTTCTGCCCCGGTACCGGACGCACAAAAAATCCGTTATAGAGTCTAAAGTCCTTGATAAGGAGCCTCTTTGTCATTTTCTTTTGTCGACTGTCACATATTATTTCTTCACGGCGGCCATGACGTATACGTCGCTTTCTTCGGCTTTTATAACTCGCGTAATGATCATTCAATTAATCTTCGCTCCGCGGAAAAATCTCTCTCTCCGCCGAGTAACAATTATGTCGTTCGACCGCTTAGGAACTCGTTTCCTTTCGAGAGAAACGTGCACTTTGAATTTCAGTTATTGTCCAATAAATTTTACGTATGAACGTTACTCTTTCACGGGCAATTTCAAATGAGTTACATCAGTAGCCGCCGCGGCAATCTATTCAGCCAATTTTCAAATGCTCATTGAATAGCTTATTAAGCTAATTTATCGTTGTTTGTTAAACTTTTGAATAAATCTTTTGTGCTCGCGCGGAGAGGCCGTATTTTCCGGCGAGCCCGACTAATTTGCGAAACTCTCGAGTGTGCGGGAATGAAAAATAATCTCTCCCCCTTTTTAAAAAGTCGTTCGCTTCATTTTCCAGCAACTTTCGTTGCCGCCTAAAAATATTTACCTCGCGAAGCACGCCTCGGCGCGCGGCGATTCGCTCAAATAAATTCATTTCCCAAAGCTTTTACGGGCGAAATAAATTGTCCAGAGCTAAAGCGGCGAATCCAGCGGAGGCCCGTGTAACGACCGTCCACACACGTGCCGAATGGAAATCGTAAAAAGAAAATCCTGAAAGCCCCGGGAAGCGAGGAGCCGCGCCTTTATTGCAGTTAACCATGCATCGCCGCTGAATCTGACCCACAATGCCGCGCACTTTTTTCCTCGCGCGCTCTTCACAAAACAGTTTATGGACTATCCATCATTCTGATATTCCCGGAGCCACTTTTGTGAATAGCCGGCTCGCTCTCTCGGCCCTCCTCCCTCCCGGGGGCTTTACAAGGGCCTACCAGGCGATGCTTAACCGTTCGCGCACAGAACCGAAGACGTCGCTTCGTATGGTACATTTTATGTTTCGGCGTTCCGAGAGAGAGAGAGAGAGAGAGAGCAGCTTGTCGGATCGTAAACTCACGAAATCAATATGTCGAGGCAGCGCAGCGCGCCCCGGCTTTCGAGAGCAATGCGTCTTTGCTACATTTCGTTCTGTCTCTCTCTCTCTCTCTCTCTCTCTCACTCTCTCTCGGAGCTGAGAGGAGAGGAAGGGGGCGAATAATGCCGAACGAGACGGCCGAAAGGCGAAAAGGATATTCTCGCTCTCGTATTTCCTCTTTTCGGCGATGGATTTTTCCTTTTTTTTCTGTACCTTTTGTTTTTTCCTATCTTGGACCGCTCCGACTCTCCCTTCCTTCGTTTTTCGTCACATCGACGGTATGAAAGGTCGTAAAGCGGCTGCCTCGTAAAATGGCCCGCATCGTAAGTTGCCGAAATCGATAGGAATGACGAATAAAAATTATTTGAAGAAAGTATTGATGTCCTCGTGTATTTGAATCTTGGGTCGTCGTAAAACAGTTTTTTTTTTATTCGCAAAATGTTATCGGGGCGTTAGGAAAATTTATTCTGTTAGACCTTGCAAATGTATTACGACCGATATCTCATTTTCTTTGATTTCCGTATTCAAATGATCAAATTTTGTGGCGTGTTTTTAAATCATTTAAGTAGAACTGAAAAATTGAAGCAACTTAAATGTTTAAATTGCGTAAACATATAAGTAATTGCAAATTACAAGAACAAAAGAGGGAACGATTTAAACAGATGTTTCGATATAATTTTTATAAATCTTTTAAAAAGGTTAATTTTTTACTTTAGTTTTTCTCACATTATATAGCCGGAAATAACCAATTTATATTACAGAAAAATAGTATATTGCTGCGATTTATAATACATTCTCATTAACAAAGCATGTATTATTTTCCGGTTTCATATTTTCAAAGAAAAAATTATTTTTTATTCACAAAGCATAAAAATTCAATACATTCATAAACCTCTATATATTTCAGCTAGCTAAAATAGTCTTCCACGAAGTAGAAAAGTAGAGATCGAAATATTCACCCCACCTGCGCTATTTCAAACTACTCCGATAAATTTATTCTTTGAACGACAATTATTGAAAGCTACGTTTAAATATCTTTGCTTTCACCTGCGCGAACTAATTTAACTTTTAAGAAGTAATTTGTTTGCAATTTCAGCTAATTTCTCTATCATCGTGAATGAAAAACATTACGGTCTAAATCATTAAACCGCAGATCAATATAATAACTATTAATGTCAAAGACTCGTTTCAACTTTCAAAAGTAGTTCTTGAAGCAAGAAAGCAATTTAAAACGACCGCGATCGCTTCATTCTACTACTTCGTAAAAGTCATTAGTTGTATTCTTAACTACGATGCGGGCAAGAACTTTTACCTTCTCCTTACGCATTTAAATCAAATGAATCAAAGTTTCTAATTCAAGAAACCAAAATTTCGATCGCTCGAGCGCCCCGTTGCAACCTCGCTTCACCCCCACGATCAAACTCATCCTCGGCCCTCGGAAAAATCATCGATTCTCCGCGAGAGCTCGAGTCCGAAAGTAATTCACGTTGCGTGCACCTCCCCCCGCGCTCATTCACTTAGACCTTAAACGGCTTTCCAACCAGTTGCACGGGGCCCCGCCGACGTATCGTTGTTCGGCTCTCCTCTCTCTCTCTCGCGATTTACGCGGCCCTCTCGGCCGCCTCGGCGCAATAATTGCACTTCCGTTCCCTCCTCGAGCGCTGGCGCGTGTAAGCTTCGCCAAGTGAACAATTATATGCGTACTCGCGTAATGACGCGAGAGCTGGCCCCCGATCCGCTAGATTAAAGGTTGAATGCGTGTCGGCGCAGCTCTCTCTCTCGCTCTCCCTCGCGCCTCCGCCACGAAAAAGAATTGCGACGACTTCCGCTGTAGCAGCAGCGGCAGCAGACTGCGCACACAGCCCGCGGGACTTGCTTCCTCGTAGAGGCGAGCGTGAATTATGATTATCGGTTAGCTGCAGGCGAAGGAGGAAGTCTGAAATTTTATTGTTTATCCAAGCTGAATTTTAGGAAGCGCGCCGAGAGAGGGTTCTGCCTGACGATCCGCGGACGAAAAATTCTGGATCGCGTGCACTGTCTTATTACTTCAATGGTTACGTTTGGGAAGTTATTAGCGTGCGTCTGCTTGGCTTATCAGCGACTGAATTATGAAAATTATTGAAATTATCCTTCAATTAGCGTGATTTCGAGGGGGCTCGCGTTTGCAAAAGTTTCTAGATTTCGCGTTAATTTCGCACATTTGCATACCTATAATAAGTATTAGGTAAGAATAATTATACTTTCAGTCTTCTTCCAATCGTAAATTTTCAATAAAATAGTATAGAAGAGCTACTCGAAACAAGTGATTTTAAATCTGGCACAACGCAAGAAGTAAAAGAGCGACACCGACTCGCAGCAGTGCAAACGTTATCCTTCGAAAAACAAAAGAAAAAAAATGAGGCACGCAATGATTTAACTGCATGCACAAACACTGGCTTATAAAAAAGAAAACATTCAAGTCCCCGCGCGGTCATGCGCGTATAATAAATATATATATTCCGCGGCGCAGCGCCTTATTTTTTCCATCGTACCGAAACGCGCCGAACCGAGAGTAATAACAGCCCCGCGGAAACTTATTATTGAGCATTGGATCCTAAATCGGCGCGCGAATTCGCTCGCCGCGAGTCCGCTCGCTCTCTGTCCCTCTCTTTTTCCCCCTCCCGGCGGTACGTTGTACACGCGTATATTTTATGTACCACGCTATGCTCGCCAAACGGTCACTACTATATGCCCGCGCGGACTTTCGTTGCCTGCGCGCGCGCGCGCGCCTTTCGGCGCAGCGTACATAAAAGCGCGCGTTTAAAAGTCGCGCCGGCGGAATTACGGCCGGCGCGACTTTACGACGAGTAAAATAGGGCCTGCTGCGGCCAAATAAAAAGGACGGGGGCCCGCATTGCAAAGCGAGAGACGGCAGAAAACGTGAGCGCGAAAAATATTTTGAGGCCGGCCGAATGATGTATCATCGTGTACATCTGCGTGTACGGACCCGAAAACTACATGGAAATAAATTCCGCTGGAAAAGGGTGAAGTAACGCGAAACGTTTGTAGAGATGTTTTAATGTGTGCAAGTGCTTTTTGGAATTTTTTAACGTGTATATTAATTTTTTTTCTGGTGAACGAGACAGAATCTTGGATGGAAAGCATGAAATTTCTAAACTGCCAATAAAAGTTTTTAGCCCGAAATTTTCCCTCTCTCGATTTTATTACCCCCATTAATCTAAAAAGGAGCATTCTCGCGTGTAATATATTATTAACCGCGAAATTCCAATTAAACGAATGCCAAAGTCGCGCAAAGGGCAGCCTCTCGATTTCATTGACGCATCAAGGAAACGCGTCTCTCCTGCTTTTCCACCTTCCTTCCTGCCTCCTTCAGGCTTCCAAAGGAAGGCGAGAGAGAAGATCAAAGAAAATTTTTACGGGCGCGCGGACGAGGGCTATTCGAAATTCGCCAAGAGATTTAAGGTGACGTCTCAATAGCGCGCAGTTGGGGTGTTTTGTGCCGGGGGGAGGGAGGGGGAAGGTTACGCTCAGAGCACGGATACAGCTATCCGATTCGGGACGCGAAAAAAAAATTTTAGTATTCCTGCTTGAAAGAGGAATTCCAGGTTTAAGACAGAGCTCGTAAAAGTCGCTTTGGCAGCTGGGGGGTACCTTTCAATGAGTTTTTTTTCTAATAACCCAAGCAAGAGAAAAGGCGCTTTGGAAAATTTAATTTTCAAAGCTTTTTCGTTGCGGGGACGGTTTTACTTCTTAACAGCTCGCTGCGACAGCTGCCGATGCAGGAGACGAAGCCACGCAGAGCTGCATTTTAAGGAACTCCGGGAGCTTGTAATCGCGATCTTTTGTCGTTGAATCGTAAAAGCGACGAGTAATGGAAAAAAATTTACAACTTGGTTGAGCTAAGAAAGAAGTCGTATAATCATATAGTTTTACGCATTATGGACATTCGTAGCTTCCGTTTTGCTTGTGATATCATTTATTGATTTTATTGAGGAATGTTTATAAGAACTGTGTTTTTTTTTTAAATCTTCAACGGCAATAGTAAATATTACATTATTATAGAAATCGAGTAAATTACTATAAAATTTATGTTCAGATTTTTTACTCTAACCTCAATTTTTACTTTCTGAAATAATAATACAATAATTAAATACTATTATTTATATAATAACTTGTTTTGTGATAAATCGATAACTTCTTCCGATTTTATTATTAATTTTAAATTACTATACCGTTTTAAAGTAGATTAATATTTATAAAAAGCTGCATCACCGTTCAGAAACTTCCTCGTTGAATTTTTAATAATTAATCTCTCCTGAAATATTAAAGCCAAACCACTTGGATAAAAAAAAATCCGACTCTTACTACCTTATTTAATAAGTAGCACTAGGTTTTACGACACATTGCCGCGTTTCTTTCGACTCGAGAAAATGGGGTCTTCAGCCGGCTATTAATGAAACGCGACGGGGCATTGCGCAACTTGCAATCTTTTCTTATACAGGCCGCTCTTCGGGCTCTTGTAAAATCTTTATTCAATGTAAACATCACCTCAAAGCGCAATCAAGCTTGACCGGCGCATTAAAGCGCCGCAGACGGCGACTGCGATCGTTCCTCGTTCACTTTTTCGCAAAGACCTGTCACTTTAAGCCGATATTAAACTTTTATAGTATTCTTCCCGGGGCGATCGAACCTCTGCCAGCAGCTGCGTAGAATCGATTCTAACTGTTCCTCGCCAGGTTTAAACTCGGCAGTTAAGTAACCGATTATCGGCGAAAAACAAGGCTCGAGAGCACTTTCGGACTCTCGAAAGGCTTTTTTCTCGATAGGAGAACTGGTTGAAGGGTCGTAAAGTCAGGCTCGAAAAAAAAAGTAAAAAAAAAAACTGGCTCCGATGACCCTCCGGGGTCCTGTTGACCGCAACGCTCTTGCCGATTTCTCGGTACCAGGTACGCAGGTACGCAACGAGTAAGCGTCAAGACCGTTGCTGACTCCAAGCCCGAAAAAGCTATTTGGAAAAACCGCAGAAGCGCACTAAGCTTGCTTGCTTCATTTCTAGTCGTGGGAATTTCTTTTTCCGGCCTTTTAATTTTTTTTCCTTTCGAGGACGATCCTTGAACTTCTGCTAATAGTGCAGTTTGTACATTTTTTACGAATGCTCCAAACATCCAAGGCACCTTTACGTCTATTCAAGAGCAAACAATTTAAAATTACACGAATGCATTTAATTTGTAACGAAAAAAAATTGACCTCTATTTGTTTTACAATGTAGGATTTCAAAAGAATTGTGCATCTACCCGACATCGACGTGCAGCAGCAAACAAATAGTCACACCGATGCGCGCTAAAACGCGCCCGTCAGATCGAAAGCCCACGAGGCGGCGTATAGAATCAGCGCCTCGCGAGCGAGAAAGAGAGAGAGAAGGAGAAAGATATAGCGGATAGTATATATGCGCTGCGCCCGAGGAGATTATGGTAATGCCGGCAGACGTTTCGGGGTCGTAAAAATAATATGATGGTGTCTTGGCTCGGCTACCGGGTACTTTGGCCGCTCGCGTGCACGGTGATTCATACCCCCCTCCCCCCGCCGCCCTACTCGCTCGGGCGCGCGCTCTCCGAGGAGAAGGAAGGAGAGGAGCAGCGGCGCGGAAGAACAGGCCGCCGCGGACGCGCGGTGACGACCGGGAGAGAGAGAGAGAGAGAACGTCACTCGGCCGAGCTCCAGCGCTAACGGACCTCGCTGAACCAGAAAGATGATCAATTTCAGCCAATTAGTGTGCGCGCGGCTCTTTCCTCGGCGGCTCTCCCATCAATTCTTGAAAAATAACGCCGCCGAGAGTTAACTCTCCGCGCGCGTCCCGCAAGTCGCGCTCTTCGCGCGCGCGTTACGATTATGCTGTCTCTTCTCTCTCGGGTCCGAGAGACTTATTTTTTAGACCGACTTCCTGCTTGAGAGAGAGAGAGCGTTTACGTTATTAAATGAGTTAGTCAGTGGCGCGTTAATTGTTATTGACTCGCAGATTGGAAACTGTTTTGATGATTATTTTTAAAAGACGATTTAGATATGCGAATAGAATATTTGTGAGAATCGAGACGGAAATATTTTGCACATAAATTATTTTCAAAATAAATTTTTAGCAATAAAGTGTATGTAAATTATTAATAGGATTCATTGGAAGTCCGTGACACGAGTATTTTCTGCGAATATCAATAAACGTGAAAGAAGAAATTTATTTATTTATTTACCACAAAGAGTACAATGGATTTTTCTAAAATACACAAGACTAAATCCTGCATTCCTTCGGGGCTTATACCTTCACTTTTAATAAAATTCAAAAGGCGTAAATCACGTTTAGCAAAGGCAAATATTAGCATTCCACTAATTTCCTCGAAAAACTTATTTCGAAGCGTCGGGTCCAGTTATAGCGCTACGAAGCTCAGATAAAGAGCAGACGGCTAAGGACGGCAAAAACAGCGTCGAATCTAAACCGCGGGGCACTTTTACGAAAGTTTCGGTTACCGATCTTCTCGCGAATCTCGTCACGCCTTGCGCCAATAAAACGCTGATCCTATTTTTACAGTTTCGCGCAAAAGTAGCTTTTTCCAGAGGGCCTCGTCCCCCGCTCTTCTCTCTCCCTCTCCGTGACGGGAATCCGAATTTACGAGGAGAGCGGCGCACGCGCGCCCGACGGGGGGTGGAAAAACCATAGCGGGAGGGCTCGAATTATCCCTTTTTCCCGATGCGCTTTAAGATGACACGATTCTCTCTCTTTTTACTTCCTTCTTTCTCTGTTTTATGTGTACGCACGAGGCGTCTGGCGTCGCTCTCTCCCTAACCTACACAGCCGCCTGCCTCCTCTGGCACTCAGCGGCCGACGGAGCCAGCTGTCGAAGCGCGCGCGACGAGTCGAGGGATTTAAAGGAAGGTGGCCAATAAAAATTATACTGCCGGCGCGAGGGCTGTGGAAGCTAAAACGCTCCCGAGATGCTGATGGATTAAAGTAAGCACTGCCCGGGCGCACCCGCAGGATTTTTCTGTCAATAAAAGCGATAAGAGGATTCGGCTACCCGGGAGAGGGGGAGGAGGGTAAGCGTGAGCTCGCGTATAATGAGGACGAGGGATGAACTGCCTATCGCATGTGAAATTTACCGAGAATTTCGGGGAGCGACGGGTTCATGTATTTTACAACTGCTTTCCCTCATAAGATTTATTTTTTTTTCCTCCTCGAGGGGAAAAAAAGAGAAGGGAGAGGAAAGGCCGGGAAGATGTTGCAAAGTTTAGATAAACAATTGAAAATCGCATCGAATGCTAATAATGACAGGTCAATTATTTTCTCTTATTACGGTAGGAGGTAAAAAAGGTCTTATCAGACTTTGTATTGGCGTTGGTAACCGGTTTAGCCGCACGATACAACTGCATTTGTACATGATCCGGTATATCTAACGAGTCTGTAAAATTATCCCGGGTAGTTACTTTGTAGCAAATAAGAAACGGCGTTTAATGATTGCTTGATTAGAAAAGCAGAAAGTTCTGCGCTGGAAGATGGAAAATTGAAATTTTTCAAAATTGAATCTTAAACACATGTTATTTACAATCCAATCAGTGTAACCATTTATTAAAACTTTTCGCGCGTCACGCGGATGCAGCGAACAAATTCGTTTGATCATCAATTAATTAAAATCCCATTTTCAACGTAAATGAAAACAATTTATAAAATTATGAAAACCCCATTACAGAAGTAACAGTTTCAAACGGAATTCTTCGCCAAAACAGTATACCTCTCGAACGAACCCTACCAACGAACGCGCCCGCAATACTCGCGCGCGAGCGCGAGATCAATAAAAAGAAGGCATCAGAAAAATCCGTCCGAGTTATACCGTTGAAAATCCCCAAGTTCGCGGGCAGGCGCTCCTCCTCGGCGAAGCGAATCAGGAAACACTCTCGATTCGCCGATAAAAATCCGAAATTAGAATGCGATATTACCGGGCATTACCGGGGCAGCAGCGGAGTGATTCGCGAGGCGCCGTTGCTGGCATGATGGAATGGCGCGCCGTTGAAATGTAGCCTCCCTCGTACGCGCGCGCGCGAGATGTAAAGCGAAATCGGAAAATCGTCGGCATAGAAAAGAGGAGAGAAAAAGGCGAGAGAGAGAGAGAGAGAGAAAAAAAGTACGCCCGGGAATTGTTCCGCGAGGGAGAGAGAGGGAGAGAGAGGGGAGATTGCGAGGTAACGGCACTCCGCACGTAAGTGCGGGCGAAGGAGTAGTAATTTTCTCCGGGTGCGTTCTCGCATCTGATATTTATTGCGCGAAACTGCTGCTCGATAATACAGTCGTTCGACGACCGAAGGAAGATAGGTTGCGATCGTTCCCTGCCCTCCTCGCTTTTCCCTCCGCTCGCGTGTAAGCTCTTGATTTACCGGCTGAGCGTGTGTGAGTATTTATCGAGAGCGGCGGCAGCCTCTCCCTCCCTCTGTGTGCGCGCGCGCGCGTGTTTTCGGTCTATTTGCATGCGCATTTCTGCCGCGAGTTTATTGTAAACGCGCGCGCGCGCAAATCGGGGAGACGCATTGTGCGGGAAAGTGTACCCAAGCGCACATTCGCATCGGTAAGTATCTCGGATATTGAAAAAGGAAGCCCAGCGCCAGGGGAGAGAGAGCGTACGTGCGAATATGAGCCGCTGTTTGCCCGATTTCGAGTACTTATCTAACGCCGGTATTTATTTATTCTGCTTGCGCACGATCCTTCGGCGATCTCTCTCTCTCTCTCTGTGTTTGCGCTCGTCGTACGTTTTCATCTGCCGCTGCTGCGCCACCGTAATGCATGGCTTCTGTCAGTGCAATTGGTGGATACCGCCTGCCAAGAGCGGCCAGTTTCTCGCGCATTGACACATGAATCATGAGAACCGCATGTGGTCAAGCCATACCAGTCAGAGAGGGGAAGAGAGATGGCATAAACGCGCCGGTTGGTAAGAGCGACCGGTAAAGTACACAGAAAAAAATGCCCGAGTCCGAGTCTTCGGTGTATTATAACGTTACGGTTATCCGCCGCGATGTCGAATATCGCGGTATGATTTAGAATCTCCGAGCGGCCGATGCGCCGCGAGTTTGTACGTTTTGCTTGTAGAAAGTGCGAGGGATTTCGTTGGGGAACAATGGATGAAGACTCGTTCTCGAGCTCGATAATGGAACTATCAATAATAAGGAATTGCTTTGGCGTTTTCTTTTGCGAAATTTTGAAGTACTACATATTGTTCCGACTGATGAAAAGATATACCGTTAATTTATGCTAGTCATCGACGTGCAATCTTCGAACTTTTCGAGTTAACTATAAATTTTTATGCCGAAACGTTCGTTCATATTTTCAAATTTAACCTTTATGAGCGAGCATTGCAGCTTGAAAGGGGAAAAAGTATGTGGATATTTCAGTGTTCAACGGGTCCCGTAAATAAAACGCTTGAAAAATGTATCTCGAAAATGCAGAATGGAAGAGCTGCAACGGGCAAATAAGCAAACTCCCACTGCCGCACAAATCATAATACCCCAAAAGAAACACTTCGCCCAGAATCGCTCGATTTTCAGAGCACCTCCAAAGGCGCATTCCTCCATCTGGCGCCTATCATCTGTTCGAGTGCTATTTAATAGAGGCGAAATTACGAGCGGCAGTAGTAGCCTCTCGGCGTCCGAAGCCGTAAAGCGCGACTTTAATGCGGCGTCGCTCCCGCATTTGCATATCTCGACACCTCGCGCGAGAGTCTCTCGGCGGAGGCGGCGGCGGCGGCGGCGTCACGACAGACTGACCGCTCGGAATCCGCGCGATATTTACGAGGAGCGAGAACCGACAATGATTGGCTTTCGCGCTCGAAAATAGCCTCGCGTGCGCCGCAGTCAAGGCGCGCGCGACGGAGACGAGCTCCCGAGTGCTATATGACACCGAGGTCCGATTGCGAGCCGAGAGCGTTTGCGGGAAACTCGATTCCCCATTAACGGGGCCGCTTATCCGTCGATTGGCGGCGTTTTTCTCCGCCTGGCCAATTAAGAGGCCACTCGGAAACTGTAACTTTCCGCGGCTGGAAATCGCGCGCGGAGAGAGAGAGAAGAAAAGCGTACTAGAAAGTTTAACAAATAGCTGACCCGTTCGACGTTATTGCACCTCTATATGAGATCATTTAGAATGGGGATCGTTATAATTTATATAATTATAGATCGACCGCTTGTACTTGCGGATAATAAGCGCGAGTGTAATTAATGTGTGTATTAAAACACTTACGCCGAGGCTGCGAGTAAAAGTTCTTGGCGCGCGACCTATTAAACTTTTCTCATCGCAGTAAATTGCTGCAATCACTATTGATTGCTTAGAATGAAGTGTTAACTCATACATCTAATACAAATCATTCAGAAGTGACTTTTTAAGAGTCAACAGTAACCTATTCTGCATTGTAATTGAACCTTTCGCTTCTAAAGTTCACATTTAGCTTTAATTGGCGCAAAGTGAAACCTGAGAAATAAAATCTCGGCGTTCTATGCGTGTATTTTTTAAATAATATTAGTTTTATAATTACATCAAATAATAGTAAAAAAAAACCAATTATTATTCGGGAGATAAACACTGTAATTTACTTTATTATGACGAAGTAGGTATCAGCCTTTGATATTCAATAAAAAGGCTCGGCAAAAAGCAGCTTATTTTCTTTCGCGGAAAATTATTTGCTACCGACTCCGCCAATAATCCTCTAATTTTCAATGAAGCCTTTCGCCGGCTAATATCTATCATAAACCCGCGAGTTTACGCGACAAAAAAATCATCCATTCCGCTTGATTTTTTAACGCGGCAATAAAACAAACGTCGCGACCCAAATACAGGCAGCGCGGCCGAACGACTACTTAAAAACCTTAGCTCTGCTCTCGCGGCGGCTTGGAAAAGAAAAAAAAAAAACGAAAAAAAAGCAGCCGGCGCCGTAATTGAAAAAAAATGCTCACCTTCCCGCAGACCTAGAAAGCATGTAATCACAAGAACTGGGCTAGCCGAGCAGCGCCTTTCCCAATTGGCTCTCGTACGCGTTTGATCCATAAAGCCTCTCGGGGAACGAAAATTCCGAGCGGCCCCGCCGCGCGTAAAAACGCACCTTCGCGCGAGCGCGGCGTATATATATACGGTGTATTTGCATAAAAGTCCGGTGGCGCGCGGGCTCGAAAAAGAGAGTCCGAGGCTCGGGGAAACGGCCGTATAAACGGATATACCGGAGCGAGCACGCGATGGGCTTGTAAGCGCTCCTTTCCGCAGATTGCGGGAAAATAAACTCGCCGCGCGCGCGCGGACCTTGTCGATAATAACACCTTTCCGCGAGCGGCGGCGGCGGCGGCGGCGGTCTGTGCGTCGACGACCGGCTAAGGCCAACGTGGATGGAAATTTCTGTGTCAAGTGCCGAGGTGACCCTAGCCCGAAAAACAGAAATCAGTCTATCGTTAAGTGCGCACTCGTGTACTCAAGTACATGGTGCGCGCGGGGAGTTTTTAAGCTTTTGCTTTTTAGTGCGCCTTGGCCTGCCGAGAGATGGAAGATATGAGTGCAGCATTCCTGAGAACTTGTATTTTTTACTTTTTTAGCTAATGGCTTAATTTATATTTGTAAAATTTCAATGAATTTACATGCATGGATAGAAGATTGCAAAGGTGTGTATAGGATTCGTACTTACCTCAGTTTCTAACTTGTATTAAGAATGATGTAAACTATAACAGAATTATTAAACGTGTAATAATTTGAAAAAGAAGAATTTGACGTTTAAAAAATTTACTCGTGTGTGAGAAAACAGTTAATCTTGCCAGCGTTTAATAAAAACTTTAACACATATTTCTAAACACTCGACAAGATCGGTACACAGAGTCGTTTAGAATTAATTTAAAAGCGGCGCAGCCTCAAAACGCACACATCAAAATCCGACGTGCAGTTAAACCTCGCCTCAACATGACCGCGTTTAAAGAACACAAGTAAAGGGTTTTCTAAAGTAGAGATTTCCTGAACGAGTTGCGCGTCGGCCTGCAGATTCGCAGCCGCTTATTTCCTCCTCGGCGTGTAACCGCCTTATGCCAACAAACTACCAGTGGGCCAGACGAAGATGCGCCTGCACGAGGTAAACACGCTGGGAAATCTCCTCGCTACATTACCGCCGGATGCTTCGAACACTGCGCGCTGTATCTTTCTGCTGCGCTCGAGTTCGTATTTAAGGGCTGCGCATCGGAACTGGGACTGCGCGATTATCTAATTCCAAATCAAATTTCAGTGTTTCGTAAAATGTTTCTCTGCAGTTTTCCTTATTTTGTTGCCCTTTTTAAGATAATATTAACTGAAAACATGTATATTTGCATTGTTTTATTTTGAAGTATAAAATTGTTAAAAAATTTTTAATTAGTTTTGGAATTTAAGGAAAGTTTTTAATGAAAGGGAAAACTTTTAGTTTTAAATGTTTTGTAATTTCACCGCTTTTGCAGATTATGCAGATTTAATTATCGGTGTGGCTTTATATACTTTTAATTAATTAAAGTAAATACAGAAATTGTAAATGCATAGATTTTATGGTAAGAAATAAAATGTATTAAAAATGGCGATTAAAATTGATTTTACGAATCGTGAGCAGCTTGTAAAATGATTTTTAAAAATGTTTTCGCATCAAAGTTACCATAAAGCATTACTTTATAGGCGTGAATTTAAAATTACCACGTCAATATTAAGTAAATTGTTTTATGGAGACATTTACTCGTGCTTTTGAAAAGGAAATGATGATTGCACATGATATTTATAAATTTAACCTTGACAAAACTTCAGTCATGTAGAACCCGACGGTTCTGCAGTACTTTAACCCTGGAAAAGAAAAGAGAAGTCGAGGAAGAGGAAAAACGAGAAGAAGAGGCGTCACGAAGCAAATAAGAAGAATAAGCAGAGAGAGAGAGAGAGAGAGAGAGAGACAGTCGGAAAGATTGAGGTTCATTTATATTGCAGCAATATTACGGTGAAGATTTTCAAAAGTATTTTTACATCTTTGGAACAAATCTTCGTTTTTCTAATAATCTGGAAGAAATCCTGCTCTCATTCGCGACCCAAGTCGGTTAACTCAAGTTATTATTTTTTTAAAGACGCCACCAACCATTTAATTTTTATCCCAGCATTTTCTATGTTACAGTTCACCGCATTCGAGGTCAGGACGCGAAATAAAGTCTCCGTTCTCTCCTCCGATCAATCATCCTGCTATCCTCTTCCATGTTTACGCGTGTTTATCTCTCCTCCTTCGCTCGTCCAAGATCCAGCCTTCTCTTCTCCGCGGGCACAAACTGCCCGTAATTACAGCCCGGTTTACTTGCTTGCCCGCGCGTCTTACTCCATCCGGCATTTTTAAGAGGCGCTTTATATATAGATATAAAAATCATCCGGCCCATTTAAAGAGAACCTGACCTGCCCCAAAGTATCGCAACGCGGTCCTTCTTTTTTTTTCTCTCTCTCTCTCTTGCCCGAGGTTTTCTTACTCGCTGCTTCCTCCTCTCCTCTTCTGCCTCTTCTCGCATCCAGATTCTTGCGAGGTCGAGTCTCGCCGAAGTCAACGCCACTCCCTGACCTTACTTTCCTTTTCGCGCACTGTCTTTTTTTTAATTTCTTTTCTCGTTGCTCGTCGATTTACTCGCTTCTCGGTTTCTTTTTTTTTAACCTGGCTGGAACTGAATTCCCGAGGTGAGCGCGTGTGGGTGAGCGAAGACGAGAGCGTAATATGCGAGAACCCTTAACGAGCGAGGCGCGGAGGCGAGAAAAAAAGGAAGTTCTGATGGATCGTTAGATAATTAACTTTACACTTGCGCTTAATGTGTTTAAATATAATTAGATACGCAACTTTTTAACGCCAAGTTAATGACGGATAATTATAAAACGTACTCAATTACAAGACTCATCCATAATACATAATTGAAAAAAAATTAAATATTCCAATTTGCGCGCTCGAAACATTGAATAAATTCTTTTGAATTATGTTATTAAATGTACTTATTAAGCAAAGCAGCCGAAGGAAAGTGATTTTTTGTAACTCTGCGGTAATTACCGGCGTTAAAAGTGAAAAGGGGAATAAGATCAAATAAATTAGCTGAAATTTATAGAAATCCATTAAGCGCGATACTCCGTTTCTAGATAAAAACAATATAAAACCCGCGCAAAAAGGCGTTTGATGCAGAGGAAAGCTTAATCAGCAGCCGCGAAATTGCAAAGCTACTAAGTGCTTCTTATTACAAGCATAATACAACCGTAATGAAATTCCGCTTTTATGCATAATAAGTAATTAGCTATTCGCGCCTCCGAGGCGGCGAGGCAAATAAATATCGGCGTCGGCGCGCGCGAGTCCCGGCAAGCGAAGCAGGCATCCGTACGCCGGCCGACGCGCAGGGAGCAGTCGTAGATTCGCTCGGCCGACTGTTAACACGAGAAAGCTCTTACGTATGACTGGGCAGCTTCGACTCTCGAGATAAAGGGCCCCGACTCTCCGCGCCGAGAGAGAGAGAGTCTTTTTCTTCATCGAGAGCGCGGCGGCGAAATTTCGCGGATTGATCGCCGCGCGCGACGTGTGCCCGCGTGTGTGAGTGCTGACCGCGGGAGAAAAAGGCGAAACGAGAGCCGGCTGCCAAGCTCCAGGCGCGGCGTTCGAGAGACGAGAGAGAGAGGCACCGAAATATATGAACGCTGGACGGTAGCCAACGGAAGAGCTCTGCCTGCTACCCCCCTCATGCAATAAATGCATAGGAACGTTCCGGAAGATATTCCTGAAATGTCAGCATAGTTCGGTACGGGTCACTTGATAACCGGTATATTTAGGCACTACTATGTTTGAAAACAGATGCTGCCGCGCGGAGCGCCCGGGGTTTTAGTGCGAGCGAGAGATGTTATTTACTTTCGCTACGATTGTGCTCAAGCATTTCGGTTCGAATTCGCTCCTACAGTTTCCGAGTGAGGATCGATAAAAGTCTAGAAATAAAGCTCCAAGTTTTCGACAGTTTTTTTTTTTATATTTTTTTAAATGGACAAGTTTTTGCAGTGCCGTTCTCTTTTCTGAAAAAAGGACGATTTTCGTATAAAAATGTTTGATATTGTCGGGGAACAATAGCGAAGATATTTAACGGCGTCCTGCTTTGGGTAGGAAAATAATAAAAATTTATCTCCGGAATAACCCTCGATATTCGGAAAAAAAAAGAAAGAAGAAATTTTTATCGCATCGGGTGTATTTCATCTCTGAGCCGCTCTAAGAGGATCAGCGAAAAAGCGCTTCAAACGTTATTTCGCCAATAGCGAGTCGAGCGGCGAAAATTTTCATCTCACGTCAGCAAAGAATCGCAAAAAAAGCTTAAGAGCCCGAAAAAGAGCCGGAGGCGAGAAATACAGATAGAGAGAGAGAGAGAGAGAGAGAGAGAGAGAGAGAGAGTGGCGCACGAATCCGGCACATTCGCACCTAGTCCAACGGCGGACGACGTTTCACTTTGAAAAAGCCAGTTAACTCAAATGTGTATCTGCTCCTTAATCTTGAAATACGCACTTAAGCGCGTAGCAATTTCGCGCGGCTCGCCGCACTATTTGCATTTACTACTGACTGGTCCCGTGGCGCGCGAGGCGAAGGCGTACATAAAAGTGCTTAAGTGCAAACAATCCTTTACGCGGCTGCGTGCGGGCTTTCGAGAGAGAGAGAGAGAGAGAGAGAGAGAGAGAGAGAGAGAGTGCTGAAAAGGAAGCGAGTTCTTTGCTCGGGCATTATGCAAACAGCGTCTTAGGTTATGCGCACCCGCGCGACTCGCGAGTAGACCGAGAAGAGCGTTTATACTGCCAAGGTGGAAGGAGCTGCCGCTGGTGTGGCCTACGATGCGTCGCTGCCTAAGGGAGAAGCTTTAAAAATACCGAGAGAGAGAGAGAGAGAGAGAGAGAATTCCCAAGGATCGGCAGCGGCAGAGCGGGTTTACTCATAAATTGCCATCCAGCGGCCCCGACGTAACTCGCCGATCCTAACGATTTCCGAGTCTTTGGGAATCTGCCTCCTCTCAAAGCTCCCTCCCTCCTCTCATTCGATTTTCTGCTTTCCAGTACGTTAATTGTCCGAGCTGGGGAATCATTTCCTAACGACTCCTGCCGGATGCTCCCTCCGCCCGAGCGTTTTCCTGCTTGTCCTTGGATTGTAAATGTAAATACGTGCTTGGAGAGGTGCATTACGTTAGCTTCGACGTTACTGAGCATTGCAATAGAAAATGCAATTGTTCTCAAAGCTCTGTAAGGTTATTTTTGTAAAAGCCGTCACAATAGTTTTCCAACTATTTGATTATTGCCTGAATTTTAGGTGTACAAGTAAAAATGAAAGTACAAGAAAATCGCAAGCGCGCACCGCGCGGTGAATAACCTTTTTTTCCGCCGAGCTTTGCAAACCGAAACGAGCATCCGCTGTCCCTGAACGGCGCAGACTCTCGCATTCTCTTCGCTGCTCGTTTCGCGAGCGCCGAGCCGGGAATTCTCGGCGAAGCTCATCGAAGTCGTCGCACTTTCGAAGGAGCGCTCGTTTAATCGCGGGGCCCCGCTAGCCGCCTGCATCTCTCCCCGAGCCCGAAACAGCGAGAGAGAAAGAGAGAGCGGGAGAAGGAGCGAGTCGAGAAATCCGTAATGTCATCGCACTTTGGCTCGCTGCCACCGCGCGATTTGCGCAGAATTCGCGGTTTATTGCCGCGGACACACAGGAATAAACTCGCCGCGCGGCAGATGCAGCGGCCCTCTCCTCCCGATCACGTGTGACCTTGCCGAGAAAGAGCGAGCGCGCGCAACCCCGGATCGTTTTTTCCGGGCCGTGAGGCAGATAAAACAGGCGCAATAACCTCGGGGAAGAGAGAGAGAGAGCTCTCGCGCCTTTTTCTCTCTATTTCTACCTCTCGTTCTCTCTTTCGCCGATGCGTTTTAAGTTGCCCCTGATCGCTTTCGAACGACCGCTTAAACTTGAACTTTTGCAACTGGTTATACGCGGACCGGCGCGCGCTTTTAGCGTCAAAGTTATATTTGTCCTTGCGAATATTTTTGGTGGCGGCGGGGGGGCATCGGCGACGAATTTCCATAAGTACTTAATGCATCTCGTTTGAGTCTTTTCTCTTTTTTTTCGGCCCGGTCTTATTTATTTCCGCGGTTGCTAATAAAACGCGGATACTTTGGAGTAAATGATGTGCACTGTTAACGAAATTTAATCGGCTCTTAGATTTTCTTTAAGACATTTTCAAACGAAAATATATACTGAGAAAAACATCAAAATAAAAATGAGCCATAATTTGAGTCTGTCCTTCGGTTACCACAATACATAGTAATTTTTCTTTTGATGTTTTTCTCAGTGATATTATTTAGTAGGCCTGCCTATGTCAATTTAAAAACTGGCATTTTTTATGTCTGGCTTATTATCATTCCGCAGTCGATGAGTAGCGTTGCTCTAAATCAAACGACGTGTCAATCGACTCGTTTATTTTGATTTATTTTTTGATCCGAGGAAAACGTGCAAACATATATCTGTATCCATTTAGGACAGTATGAATATGAGTCACGTTGACGTTTAAAAAGTCAAAACGTTTTTACAGTAAGTCTGAAGGGCTGCTCTGAATCTAAGTTGTTCAAAATTCTTAGTTTTTACTACGACCTTATATTTATAGCTTTTATTGAAGTACTTAAAAAAATGCAAAGCCTGTTCTTTCTTGAATTTTCAATAAATATCAGTTCTTTTCACCACTTAAAGTGGCATGTTTTTCTAGATCAATCAATAAAGTCATTACTCCCAGATAACGATCGGGAAGCCTCGTTTAATGATTAATTTTTCACAAGACCGCCTTGCCGGGTGTATAATTATCATTCTTTACACACGTCTCGTTAAATAAAATATTCGCGTCGATATAAGCTAACACCTTTTCGCGAAGGTGCGAATGCGCCTCCGCCGCGGCGGCAACTGATTTAGCCGGCCGCGGTCGAGCCAAGTAAATAAATAAAGGCGCAGATGGCTGCTTATTCATTCGTCTAATTGACGCTCGATAGAGAAACGCGGCGGAAGGCGATATTCCCAAGAGGGCCGGCCTCTCTCCGCGCGTCTAAGGCATATCGCGCGCCTCGACTATGAGCATTCATCGTCCATTCGATCGGCTATCGGCGCTGATCGATGACCCTCGGATGACTCGACACGTGCGCGAGAAGTGACTCGCACTTGCGACACGTCGACGTCCACGCGGATCGAGTGGCCCGTGCATGTGGCCAGCTCTAATTTCACGCGCTTTTTCGGACTTTACCCCCGAGCTCTATTCTCTCTCCTTTCGAAAATGCGATATATTGATCTGGGAGTCCGAGCTCTTTGTTGCGAGGAGGAAATGCTAATGGTCGAGTGGGTTGATGGAAACTTCGGATTCTCTATACTAAATTATATTGCTGTGGCCGAGTTTTGTAGCAGAACTCCGAAAGAAAGGGCTTTTTATTTACATTTCTTGTAAGTTTACCAAATGCATTCGATGGTCTTCTCGCAAATTGTTGATACACTCAGCCGTATACAAAAAGATCCTTCGTCCCAGGCCTTTATCTTTCACGTCTTTTGTGCACACTGCTCCCATAAAGCGAGCAGCGAGAAAAGGAATCAAAGCAGCAGCCGAAGAAAGAGAGCTACAAAAGATACGCAGGCGATATAAAAAAAAGGAGCTCGCCTCCTAATGCACGCATCTCTCTCGGGGTCTTGAAACAATGAGGCGCGCCTACAACTCGTTGATAATAAAAGCGCGTCTCGCGGAAATAAAGAAGGCGGCGTAACGGAGGGGGACTGTATCAGCTTTGGGCCGCGCGCATGACTTAACGGCGAGTTTTATTGCCGCGACACCCGCTTCTAAGGAGCTTCGCCGTAACCAGCCGGTGTTCCTTCTTTACTGCAGATGTGCGCCGGCTAATATAAAAGAATTCATTCCGTCTCTTTCTCACTTTTAATGCCGCGAGCCTTTGCTTTATGAATTTTATCGAAAGCTCGATACCGTCGCCTCTCTGAAGTACCGAAGGGCGCGAGTGACGTTGTGTAGAGATGTAGAGAGTATGTAGAAGTTTTCGATTCAACTTTAGGAAAAAGATTCTTGTATAGTTCACGTTTCTTCAATGGCGCATTAATTACATTAAATGCTATTACTACGAATGTTCAAAGACGAGCCGTAGAAAAGAGCTGGGAAAAAATAATGAAAAAATAATCAAAGTACATTGTGTCGCTTTAAAAGCTTCTTGAAATAAGTACGTCCTTTCATCGCGTTCTCGCTCTCGAAATTTAAGCTGTCCCAAAAGGAAATCATTTAAGTATGGCAGCGCGGAGACTCTCTGCCGTTGAAGCTCTAAATTCCGTCTCGTGCGACGTCGGCACAGATTACTTTTCTCTTCTTATCTCTCCCCGCACAGCCTTGCAATCGGCGAAAAGCGTCTCACTCAGCCGCGTCGTCGTCGTCGTCGTCGTCCTCCTGCAGGAGACGACGTCTTTTTAAAGCGTCCGGAAAAATCGTCTCCTAACGGCGGCGATCTCAAAAGCGGCGGAAAAGAGGCTCCGAAAAGGGGAGCCTCGCTCGAGGATACATCTGTAAAAGCACTCTCGATAATTTGTATACTCGCGGCCGAGGAGAAGGAGGCAGCAGGTTCATATAGCTTAACGATTTGCCCGCAGCTCGCATTAGGAGTAATTCAATCGGACGTGGTGCGGCTTCCCCCCTCCTCGGCGATACTTATTTATTCGGTCATTATTTATTCGTTTATTTTTCTTCGTCGCTGTCGTACAGCCGGCTGAGTCCCTTGCCTCTGAACGTCACTTGCGGTCGCAGTGCCGATGCGCATTGCGGGTGACCAAGGTGAGATGCAGTTTACGAGTATACAAAAACTCATGGAAGAAATCAGCTGGAAATGATCGCGTGGTTATTGCGCTGTTTTCGAAAATTAGAAGCAATCTTCTTAAATTTTTGAGAATGCTGATTAATGACAACAAGGCGCGAATAAATTCAAGGTACAATTTCAAAAGCAAGAAACATTGATGTAAAATTTATCGTGGAATATTAAGGTAATTATACATCAAGGCGATCACTGAGCAGTGAATGAAAATGGAACGCATAGAGTCAAGAACTACAGGTGTTACAGACTGTTTGTAGGAAGATAAAAGCAAATAAATTTCCAGAAAATCGCGGCTGCAAAAATAGAAGAAGCCGAGAGAAAAAAAAAGTATAAGAGCAGGCAGTGCCGCCGACAGCAGGAAGCGAGGCAAGAAGGATATCTAGAGTGACGGGAGCACGAAAGAACTCGGCCCTCGTACAAACAAAGTTCCATACACGCGCGGCCGAGAGGCAGAGAGCGGAGAAGAAGCAGAAGGCGCAGAATTTACGGGCCAATGAAGAACTCGTTATCCTTCGCGGCAGCCGCGTTCTGTTTCAATATCGACGTTAATTAAAAGCCCAAGTGCACGAGTGTCCAGAGCGCCGGCGACTCGGAGAGAGAGAGGGAAGTCGAAGAAGGGCCAGGAGAGAAAAATCTTCCACCCCCTTCGCCTGGCTGTATACACGAAGGCGAGCGGACGGAAGGAAAGAGAAGGCAGTCGGAGAAAAAGAAGAGGAAGGAGAGTCTCTCTCGGCGGGTCTCCGGAGCTGATCGATACGCCAGGCGGCATTTTATTTGCATATCTGGCATCGATTTATGCCCATTAGCGAATCGGCAAGCGAGTCGGCTCTCCTTCGATATATCCTTTTCGCTTCTCCTCCTGCATGCATCCGCGAGCCCCGCGCCGAAGCCACGGCGAGAATTAATGCCGGCAGATAAGTCTCTCGTGGATACGCACACACGCGGAAGGGATGCGCGCCGATTGTAAAATTCAATTTGCACGCGAGTCCATCGAGGGGGAAGGAAAGCGTGTGTTTGTATCGAAAATCACCGACCGCGGAGAGCCGATGCAGCGCGAGCTGAATTAATACGGAGTATCCAGTTACGCGCGCGCAGCTCTCTTCCGACGAAAGGAGATTATTTCTAGGATTGTTCCGCGACTTACTTCTCTCTGCGCCCAAAGCGCTTTTCGACGATTGCATCGTTTTTCCATTCGGCTCCTCTTCCGAGCGGATCGCGACGCTAAGAGGAGGGAGAGAGAGAGAGAGAGAAAAGGCAGGCGAGGACTTTTTATCAGCCTCGGAGATATGATTTCTTGCCGCGCGTCTCTCCGACTTCTTGCGTTGGCTTGGGAAATTGCGCGTGACGCTTTACGATCTATTTGCGGGGAAAAATAAATAACGCGAAATACGATTTTATTCGAAATTGCGCAATGAGCGTTTTCATGATCATTTGAATTGCAATGAATCAAAATGATTACTCCGAAACCGATATAGCTGTTATGTAATTGCAGGATTCCGTTAGGCGCGAGTTTTTTTTTATCCAGAGATTTTTCGTTGCCCAGAGATCAGTTTCAAATTGAAAATACCAAAAGAAATTTAAAGGCTTCTAGTAAGACTATTAAATTTATGTATCTGAAAACATTCAATAAATTCTGCTTTACCTTCAGCTTAAACCCCCAAAAAAAACGAAATTAAAAAACTGCAATGACAAATGCGATTCCGCACGCAAAGCAAAGTAAAAAAAATCCTCGAGCATCGATCAAAAGTAAAAGTAAGCTTTAAAAAAAGGCTAAAAAGATAAGTCGGTCAAGTCCGCGTAAAAGCGGCGCATCGTCGTCGCACTTCCGATACCCCTGAAATATTAAGGGATTAAGTATCCCGCTCGTCCCGATTCCACGCATACTCGCTTTTTTTCCCTCCCGTCCTCCCTCCCCCTCTGATCCGCAGCTCGCGTTCGCGTGTTCCCCAGATAAGGTACACGACGGTGAGCTTAGTGTCTGGCGCCCGGCGAAATTCTGCCGAGGCTCCCACGTGCCGGTAGGCGATTTCGAGGGTCGCCGCCGCCGCCGCCGTCTGGGATATTGGGCCAGAGCCCGATGAATTATTTACCTGATTATGTCGCGCCCCTTCGTCTTCTTCCCCTGCCTCTCTCTCGCAGGCGGCGTGCTCTACATTATTAATTTCGGTGAATATCCGCCGGAATGCTATCTCCCGCCGCCTCCGCGAACGCCTTTGCCCTTTCGGATATCCTTGACCTTCTGGCTTCTGCATTGCGACTGGCTCCTCTTCTCAGGTTCAACGTTCGCCGATGGATTTATTGATGAAACTCTCCAAGTTTTAAAAATTTATTCGGAAAACGTCCTCATTTTTATAAAGTTTGACTGACGATCCAAGGTTGCTCCACGTAAACTCATGAAAAATGAAAGATTTATTCGAATTTTCGGGGGTGCGATTCTGATGCAAGATTAGCTCTAAAATTTGTATAAATCAGCGAAGCATTTCACGGGCAAAATCGCGGCGTAAATCTTCATTAAAGGCTAATCCGCGCACTCTGACAGAAAGCGGGACGGAGCCTTCGACTCCGTGCTCCCGTTCGAAAGTGAAACGGGAGAGAGGCTGTGGGTCAAAAACGCGTAATCCCCCGGTAGATTAGCCGTTATCAGCTCCTCCCCGCGGCACTTTCTTCGCGGGGATTACGCTCGAACCTCCCGGAGGCTCGTTGGAAATTCCTCTCCTCCTTTGCTTAGCATTTCTTCCCCCGACGGCTGGCCGGATAAGCCATTCCCCTTCATCTCATTTTGCTCCGGCGGTAACGAGAGAAAACCAGCGGGGGTTGCGGGCCGATACAAGCCGTCGGCGACGACGTCGACGATGAGTCGACCTCCTCGTTCCTTTTTCTAAGTGACGACGCGCTCCTTTCATCGGCCGGTTCGAAAGTGAAACGGGAGAGAGGCTGTGGGTCAAAAACGCGTAATCCCCCGGTAGATTAGCCGTTATCAGCTCCT
>UCOL01000739.1:0-52734 GCA_900474335.1 Ormyrus nitidulus | reverse complement strand
TCCCCCCCCCCGCGCACTTTGGTCCACAGAAGGGTGTCCACCCGGTGATTCGCTTTCAATTTAAATAATGCGTATCACTCGCATCCGATCGTCGGAAAAGGCAAAAAGCGCTTGTTTGTTTTGCTAATGTCGCTCTCTGTCGCGTTTGGTGTTAGAAGAAAGGACGGTAAAATGTCCCATTAAACGGCGAAATTAAGGGACGAATTGATTACGCACTTGCGACAATTCCAAATATTCATTGGTAATCCAATAGCTTTAGCCAGAGCACGCGATTGAGGAATCAACGAGTCCCAACGCCGCAGATCGACAAGTCGAAAAAATATAAGCCGACCCGACGTAAAACGGCAAAGCCCTTTTTCCGGCGGTAAAAAAGTAGTTAAATCCAGCTTCCGCCGGTCCGAGAAGTACAATGCGGGGGACAAAGGAGCTTTCGGATCGAGCGAAGAGCAGGAGTGATAGAGAGAAGGCCGGGAAATCAATGGGAAATCGAGGCCGGTCAGCGAAAAGCTGGCGGGTACGTGTGAGAAACGGCGATACGCAGGTGCGCGCCTGTGATAGACTCGGCTGCGCTGCGGCAGATATATGTGCGCGTACAGGTGGCCGTGAGAGCCGCCGGCCTCCGATGAGTAAATGCTATTCTCTCCCGCGTCCAGACAGCGCGCCTCTCTCTCTCTCTATCTCTCTCTTCCCTTTGTATTTCCTGTTTGCATTTGCCTGCTGCCCTTTTTTTCGAGTACTCTTTTTTTCCACTTGTCATTTCTGCGCTCTTGTTCCGCCAGAAACTCCTTTCATTGGGAAAAAAAAGAGTTCTGGGTGAAATGCTCTTCTGCAATAAAACCTAAAAAGCGAAAATTCCATTTGAATAATTGTTATTGGGAAAAATTGAATTATTTTTATTGAGTTTAAAGTTGGAACAAACTTCAGGGGGGTCGTCTGTGTTACGTTCATTATTTCAAAAGAAACATTTATAGTACGCGCAATTAAATTTTAGTAATTTTTGGCAAAGTCTGTATCCCCATTTCCCAAATGTAATTATGTAATTTTTAATAGATCCTTGTAGTACAGTTTATACGGAAGAGTTACAGTTTATCGTATTATTTAATTTTTTATAATTTATCTGCTCCATTTATGAATCTGAAAACTTTTTTTGAAAGTGAAGCGATCAACTACTCGAAGCACGTCTTTTCATCGATTCTTTATTCTTGCTCGAGCGACCGGAAATAGGATTTTGTTTTGTCAGAGCTTTATTTTAATTGACTCACTCGTATGTACTTCATATGTTGAATTTCCTTTGGTTGATGCTCCATATTAAATGAATTTTTTTTCGCAAAGAGTGCCAATCACAAACTCATTTGTTTCCCCCGTTGCCTAAAATCAATTTTCTGCGTTTAGGATAATTAGAGCAGCGCCCTCCTCTTCCAAACCGCGACGAGTCATTTCTACCGAATTAAACGAAGCGAGGCTTGATTCAAGGTCGGCAGCGCGTAAAGAGCGTGTCCAACTCGGGCAAGGCGGACTTCCTCGGGCGCGTCGCCGGCGGCCGCAGCCGCGACAATTGGCTCCATTATCGCGCGGCTTCGCCGTCCAAGAAAAAGGTGTCGACGCGGCCGATGGCGCGAACAAGATCGTCAAAGCAGAGCCCCCCAGGGCTCGTTCCGAGCGCTTTACGGTCGAGGCTGATTTGCTCTTATTGCAGCCGCCCGAGCTATATTCGTGCATGCTGCCGCTTTTAATCGAGGCGGCGTCGAGATTGTTTACGCATTTTATTCCCCTAGCTGAAATATACTACCCTCCTTCGTGCGGCTGCGCTTTACTGCTACTTTCCGGGCACCGAATCGCCTGCAAGTTCAGCGAATCTCGATAAAAAGCGTAGTAAATGCGTCTTGCTAAGAGTTGATTATGGACTCGTCAGTCGGCTTTTGGGCGAAGGCGCTTTTTCGCGATCAATAAATTCGAGCGCGAATCGGTCGGTTCTCGAGCAGTCGGCCGAGAAGATCAGGTGTGCAAAAAAAGAAAAAAAAGAAAGTGAGTTAATAGCGAGCAGAGCAATTTCGCAGGCGGAAAAGCCTGGACTTCCGGCAAGGAATGGGATAAATAATTTCGGCAGGATCTCCCCGGAGAAGCACTTAGCGCTGCCAGCTTACGGGCCTTACTTACGAGCCCCCCGACGTTCGGCCGCCTCGGCCCGAATGCAATCTTCCCGTTTTTCTCCTTATTCCTCCTTTTTTTTCGCCGGCGACGGCTCGGCTTTCGCCCGAGGAAATACGATAATACAGCGTCGATGCGCACCGCCACTTCATCTCCAAGTTGCTTAACGCTTCAGCTCCTCTACGAGATCTCGAAAATTGGCTGCAGGTGCAGCTCCGTAAGGGTCGGCCCCGTTTAATCTAGTCCTGAATACCCGGGGAAAAGTGAAAAAGATTCAGAATTTGTTTTACTTAATAAGGTCGCGGGGATTTTCGGCTTTTAGAGATTGAATTTTTTGATAAAACGCAAAACTCGCTTAGCTCGGTACTGGAGTGAAAAAGGAAATCAATTTTTTTACTCGAAATAAGCATCGCTCGCCAAACACCATCGGCATAAGCAACGAAGAGAGACACAACAAAAAAGTGCTGCATTATCGCAGGTTCGCGCGCGGTAATTCCGGGATAGGGGACAGTAGCATTACGTCGCGGCGGGGCGTCGTCGCGTGGAAATCCATCGGCCAGGCCAATTGGCTTAAGCCGATAAACGGGCCGAGCGTGCGGCCGACGATAATTGCTTTAATGCTCGTAGGCGTAGACCCGGACAAGCCGCGAACTGCTAAACTAGCGACATCCGCCCCCCGCACTTCGTTATTCCCGCTGCGGATCTCGGGCCCGGTAATTGATTGGGTCGCCTCGTTATGACAGCCCCGCGTCTCATTAAGATGCAGCGCCGCGCCACCGTCGCGCGCCGCGCACGCGCACACTTCTTCCCCCCCGCTGCTCTCCCCGAGATAATCACTGCGATTTCTCGCGCTTGCGAAATTTTTAAGTAGCGATTTGGTGAAAAAGAAAAACTCAATTTCGTCCTGCGAAAAGAAAAGGCTGAATGGAAATTGGACAGACTGCCGGAAAGTCCAAAGTTTTATTTCAATCTTTGGCTTCGCGTTGAATCACGAAAGCTAAAATTAACTTGACAAATCGTTTCTACTACATTAATTAAAGCGAGCTTAAGAGTAAAAAAAAGAATCGGTCGCTAATTTCCGTAAAATATACAACCTAATGTATTTTCGCAATTTTAAGAATAATATCCCGCTGAAAAGTTGGCTCCCCTCGACATATTTCACATCGTTTAAATGCACAATTTCGTGCTCGAGGATCGCGCTTGGCTTTTTTTCGGGCTCCGCCGCGCTCCGGAGGCTTTTTATTTTCTGCGCCGCGCCGCCGCCGCTGCCTGCCGTCTTCCTCGGTGTGAGAAGGCGCACAGTCTGGCCCCCCCTGAGTAATTTATCGGTCGCACATGTGCAGTCGGCAAAACCGACGATAAGCGCGAGCGCTGCCGAAACTAAGCTCCCCCCTGCGCTTTTGGCTTCGAGAATTATTAGCGGATTCCTTCAGCGAATGACTCCGCGGCCGAAATCGAGCAAAGGGAATCGCGAGAGGAGGACAAAAACGAGGGCACACGGAAAGACTGTCTGCTGGCTTCCGAAAAAGCCGCGGCTCGTGTATGTCGTCGGGAAACAAGGAAATCGGAAAGTCAAACACGCGCGAAAATATCGCTCGCTGAATTCCCTCGAACTCTCGCCTAGCCGACTGCTGGACTCTCCGACTCTTGTTTCTCCGACCTCGCAAATCTCAACTTTGGTGAGTTCCGTTGTAGAGACCTGCGCTTTTCGGAATCCTCCAGAGTTCCTCCGTTCCAGGTCACCGATAACACGTCGGGATTCGTGTGTTTTTTGTTCCTTTTAAAATCAGCTGAATTGACTTTTTTTTCCCCCCGACAACGCAACGTGCTGCAGACTTTCGAGATAAAACATTTTCAATTCCAAAAGGGCTTTGAAAATTTGCGATCCCTTTTCCCAGTAAATAATATAATAAACGAACGAGCGACGAGTTCGCGCAGCGTTGAAAGTATAAAGCGAAGCAGGGAGAATTGGGCGTGTAAGTGCAGGTGGCGCCGAAGCTCGCTTAAAAAAAAGGAGCGGCGGCGGCAGAGTAATTTCCAAGCTACCGCGGAGCCGGCGTCCTCTTATTTTGAACGCGTTGGCGCGCCGCTAAATGAAACGGGGGAAAAAAGTGCGCGAATTCGCGACGCTCTCCTTTGCCGTCGCTCCTGGCACAATTGGATTTGAGCCGCCGAAAAATTGACGGGAGCCTGCGGAGGGAGAGGGAGAGACGAACGAGCGGCCACTCCGAACGCAAAAAAGCTTTTAACGCCAATGAAACCTCTCGGTCCGCCTGCTTCCTCGCTCCTCCTCGGCTCGCGGACCGGCGCACGTAAACGCATCAGGCCTGTGTTTTTCGCCGACGCGATTTGTCGAAAATTTATCGGTTTTTACAGCGAGTATACGTTGTTGTTACGCGAGCTTCGCCTATGCGATCGCGCCGTCCATCAAGTAAGAAAAGTGTAGACTGCTTTTTCCACCGATTCGAGAAATATCTGTACCCCGGGCACTGAATCAGTTAAATTCCTCGGACTCGGGCGTTTGCTCAAGTGCCGCGTCATTACCGAACAATGCAGAGGGCCGAGGTAGGTCCGATAACGATCCGTAAGTCATCGCCAGGCGTTAATACATTTGATCGCCGCCTCCATATTCGGTTAATTGTCGTTGAATCTTGGCAAGTCGACAGGCGATTGAAAAGCTTTTTTTCCCGACCCTGACCCGCGCGCACGCCGCCTAGGATATGAAGGTGCGGAGTGCAAGAGAGAGAGAGAGAGAGAGAGATAGCGGCGTTAATGACGATGCATATCTCGGCGCAGCGTGTGGGCGGCTCGCGTGACCGCGCGGAGAGACAACGAGAGAGGCCTTCTCCTTCCGCTTATCCGCGTTTGTTTTACTCTGCTGTTTATCGAACGTTAACGCCGGGCCCTTCCTTTTCGAGGCCCGGCCCCGGAGTCCTTATCAATAATTCGCTTTCGAAGTAGCGAACGCTGTTGCGTCGATACGCCCTCGATTTATCGGCCCGATACGACTTTGCGGCTATTCGCGCCTCTTACTATCGCGGCCAACCTTGATTTTCATAATTTCTCATCCCGGTGTCGGCTGCATTCTTTTTTCTTTCCTTTCTTTTCTTCCTTTTTTTTTACTGGACGCGGTTCTTGTCTCAGGGACACACTGCAGATGTTTCGCGGGGGGAAAATGATTGCGAGGACGTCGGGGAGGACATTAAAAGCGGGCGATAAAAAAAAGTAAAATATCGTCGAATCCCAGGCGAAGTTGACGCTTCGCAAGGCCGGGGGAGATAAAGTTGGAGCGGCTCGTAAAAATCTAAAGCCCCGGCAACTAAGAAAGCTCTCGCAAGCTGCGTCAGCTACCGAAGCCTGGCTATCTCGACCTTTTGCCTTATCCGCGCGGCTCTTGCTTCGACACATGTCCAGAATAAATCGGCCGAAATTAAGCGAGCGTGCATTATGGATCGACTTTTACGAACGATTTTATACTCTTTCCCGTTGAGAAGCTCAATAATTGCGAGACGCCTCTGTTATACCGCTGAGAAAGAAGCTCGGAAAAAGTAACTCGGTTATTTTTTTTTTTTTTTTTTTAAACCGACATCCAGCCCGCTAAAAAAGACGGAAAAGGCGTCAGCCGCAACAAAGAAATACAATTACGGAAGCAATAATCGTGCAGGGGAACGGGGAAAAAATGAAAAACTGACAAGCGAAAGACGCGCGCAAAGACAGAGGAAAAGGGCTTGGGAGGTAAAGAAAGAGACAGCTCGGGCTCATCGATCATCCGGCGAGCGTCTGGCGGCGGAAGCTGCCTCTGCGACAGCGGCGTGCGTCGGGCGCGTACAAGCGCGATCCTCGCCTTCCGACTCGGCGGCGAATGGAAGCCGGCGCGCTCGCTATCGAAATCCGCGGAAAACGACGCTCCGGCCGCGTCCTCCTTTTGCCGATAAGTCATGTGGGAGACTGCGCGCTTGCTTGCCTTCCCCGCTTTACAAATGGCTTTTAAGTAGCCTCGCGCGAGGAGTAGCCGCGGGAGTAGCTTTTGCTCATATTTCAGCCTGACAATTTTCTCTCTGTTTTTGCCGCCTATAAACGCATCTGCCGTGTTTACTAAAACATTGATTTATCGCTCCTCAAAGCGCACTAATGCTTGTATTCGAAAGAATTCCCGCGCGTCTAGCATTTTCCTGGCGTATACGCGCAGAGCCGACGCCGGTAAATGCCACGGGCTGCTTCGGCGTCTCGGGCAAACCGCGCTTTTGCGTAACTTTAGAGAAACTTGCTCGCGGGTCCTCGGGAGAAAATGAAGGAAGATTAAAAATGAAATAGGGTAATTTAGAGGCGGCAGGCCAAGCGTAAAAGGTGAAAAGTGCTCCCCGGCCCGCCTTTCACGAATGCTCTATTTTTTGCCGCTCGACGAAACTCCTAGCTTGCCTCGCAACCCTTGCCGCCAGAGGGAGAGAGAGAGAAAGAGAGAGAGAGCATAACCTCCCTAGGACGTCCTTAAGCCGAGTAAGTATCCTCTCGTGCAAGAATTTACGGGAACAATAACCGGCCGAGGCCGTTACTTACCCGCTTGCCGGCCGTAATTTACATTCAAATGAGAGAGAAGGAGAAAGAGCCGCCAAGTCGTATCCGGCGCGGGAGGGTAAGAAAGCTCGCGTGTCCCGCAAGGAAGAGGAAAACGAGCCCGGCCCTGCCTCCGCTCTGCTATGCGCTCCCGGAGAAACAACTCGCCGGATCTCGTTGCTTCTTACTGGCCGAGTTTAAATGCTGCGCGCCGAGGGGAATGAGAGGAAACTCTTTATTAAGTCGAGTGCGTATAAGCTCTGATTCAAAAAATTTCCCCGGTTACGCTTCGCGTTTGTAAAACAACTTTTTAAAGAATCCCTCCAACTTTAAGTCTGTGTGCCAGCTGTATGCGATTTCGATAATAATTGAACGAGTCGTAGAAAAAGGCTGCTTGGCGCAATTAAAGCGCGACGTGCCTCAAATTTTAAGAAAGGAGATTTATACGAGTTCGCGCGAGCACAAAGTCGCATTTTACGCTCGCGCAGTATTCGCGAGATTCCACTGGGAGAGGCGTCGATTTTTGTTGCGCCGCAAGTCGCATCCCCTACAGCGAATGAAAAGAAAAGTAACGCTGTAAAAAGAAGCCTACTCGGAGCTTTGGAAGGGAAAATTACTTTGCGGGCTGTCAACTCGCAGGAGACTCGCGTTGTAACGGAGCGGATTCGTCACCTGCTACTATTCTGCGAGCGGAAGGATAAAGCATCTCGATACCGCGTCAAGACCTCCGGGACTTTTTCCTTCTGCATTCGATCTTTATTTACGTATCGATCGTCACTCTTTTCTCGTTGAGTATTATTTGCGGCAATAATATTGTGAATAGTTTTTTTCCTCGTTTCAAATTCATTGCGTATTTGATGAGCTATTCAGTATTATTAAAAAGATATCAGTTCCGATGAAATTATCAATGTAAGCGAAAGCCGCGATTTCATTATCTGTATAACTGGTTTGAATTTCGGCTGCGTAGACTTTGCGACTGTTAAAATTGCAGAGACAAGAATAGCGCAGTTCAGTTGTTATTGCGACGTTTATTGGCCAGAACAAAATATATACGACTCCTGCGCCGAGTTTATGAAGATGAGCACTTACCCACTTACCGTTTTAGCCCGCGAATAAAATTAACCGTACTTTGTAAAATTAGCTCAAAATTTCACGTTTTAAAGCAATATTTTACTTGAGTAACCACATAAAATAAAAATTGGGAAGTATCGATGTACTTGTATACAGTATAAAATAAATTTCATCGGCGAATCTCTCAATAATATTTATTCGCCGCGACAAAGACTTCCACTGGAGCTTATAAATGTCTGGCGCTACATCTCTCCCGCGAATAAGAAAAATCTGCAATAATAACAGTGCGCGGAGCCGAAGAGAGAGCGAGAGAGCAAAGGCAACTAAAATAAGACGGAGCGATGCGAAAAAAGGAGCGAGAAGCAAGAGCACCCGCGAGCACGGAAGGGTAGAAAAGGAGAGAGAGAGAGAGAGAGAGAGAGAGCGAGGGAGGGACGGTGAAAAATCGCGAGAAAGAGCAAGCCGGCTCTGAATAACTCGCGTTCTAGCGCCTCAGGAGACAAGTATATGCGTGCGCATGAGATGCTACCAGACGAGCTGCACTCGAAATAGACGGCCATTGTCCGAGGCAGGAGCTGCGGAGAAGACGTCGAAGCGAGAGGGAGAGAGAGAGAGAGAACGTAAGTGGCTCGACCGACCGGAACGACAGATAACTCGCGGTCCGTCCGGCTTTGAGATTCGCCGTGCCTTCGGCCTATAGATTACAGATAAAGTTTGCAATTTGTACCACTCCCGTCGCGCGCGCATGCGTACGAGAGAGAGAGAGAGAGAGAGAGAGAGAGCTCGGAAAAAATGCGCCGTTTTATGATTGTTTCCTTCTTTTTTTACTCGCGGCCGCCTCTTTTCAGCCGCGGCTCTTTTTGCTCCTCGGCTGCCACAGCTCGATCATTTGCCTCCGCTCTTTCTTCCTCCCGGTTGCCTCTGACCATTGTGTCAAAATATAAAATGGAGCTTTTTTCAGATCGCTTATCGCCGGGGTATTATTCATTAATAGCCTTCGAAACAAGCTGCGGGACGCGGAGCAAAAAGGAGCCTCAACTGTATATACGCTTCGGATCCCTTGCAAATAAAATCAGTCTGGGCTTTTTAAAAGGCATACGAACGACTTTATCCGACGTCGTACTATTTAATTATACCTATATACTCGCATCTCGCAGAGTTGTACGGAGATTGAGAGGCAACTAGATTTCGAGAAAGAATCGTAGGCTCTCTAACGGATATCTCGGATCAACCAGCGCCTCAAAAAACAGCCGGAGATCTTGAATTGCTCGTTGAAAAATCTGGCCGGCGGCGGCAATTGCGAGCAAGTTGGTTAATGCTCGTGCCTCAGCCTCCCCTTCGTGCGTGAATTATTATTGTTGTTCTAATTATAGTGGTGGCCGCGCGCGCCCCCGAGGAAGAGCTTACAATCTCGTGCCTGCCCCCTTCGGCGGCTTTTTTTCCTCTCCGCCGCAAGAAAAGCGCAGATGCTCGCCTCGGCAAACCCGTTCGCGTCCTGCACTTTCTCTCGCGCCGACTGGCAGAGGGGCGATCCTTGCGCGGAGGCTCTCTCCTCTTCTTCTTTCCCGCTGAATTTTTCACTCCAATATTTGCCGAACGCGCGGCAACCCGGCAACAGATGGAAATTCGAAATTCGGCTCGACGGAGGAAGCCTCTTCTCGATCGAAGCACACGGCGCTCGAGGCGCTGCATTATCCAGGCGCGAGCCGCGTAATAATCGCGGTCCGCTCCCGAGGCGGAGAGCACATCAGCCGAGTGAAATTCCTCGGCGCGTCTAAGAACGCGCGCGAGCGATTCGTCTCGGGCCCGGCGCGTACGTGACGAGAGCGCGCGCGGTCCGGTGCTGCTTTTTTATCGCTAAATAATCGCGCGCACCGAGTCGATTGCCTCCGGCCCTCCCGAGTATTTATCCTGACGCGAACCGGGATTCTGCAAGCGCGAGCCGCTCCGCGTATGCAGAATTATGAGATTGGATTGTGCATTATGTTTCCTGCTGGCCGGCAGGCGCGCCTATTTTTTTTTCTCGTTTTCTCTTGCTTTTCTCGCGGTTTATGCGCACTCATTACGGAGAGGGATTGATACGGCTTAAGCGGGTAATGAGGTTTGGCCATTTTTTCGCGCCTGACGAGAGGCCGATCGACGAGAATAGCCTTGACTATTTTTACGCCCAGTCTCATTACGGGGATTAATTGCCAGGATTACTCTGCAATTAGATGAAAAACTTGTTTATGAGATGGCATTTCTGCAGTATTAAAACTCCATAAGCTCGCCTCAAGTCCGCCGGTACAAATACCTAATCATCATAAAGTTATACCGGCTGTTTGAGTATTCAATATGCGCTATATTGATACAACATTTTCAATCCAATGGACGCCCCTGTTTTCTTCGAGATTAAACGTCAAATAAATGCGCAGCAATTTACTGGGGGGGAGCGACTACCCGCGCATCGTAAAGAGCTCGCCAAGGTACTTCCTGCGGGCGAGCGAGCGCCTCGGTGGGTCCGGACGTCCGAGGGGCTTATTCGCACGGTTTCCTGCTCGCGCGAAAAATCCGAGCTGCACAGGCCAGGAAAAAGCGCGCGCGCGCCAGCGGCGGCGGAAAGAATTCTCGCAAAGTTGGCTGGACGTTAATGGCGAAGCGTTTCCTTCCGTCACTGTCAAACTTTCGAGCCGGGAAATTCGCGCGAGGAAAATCTCCGAACTTGCTCCTCCGCGCGCGCGGGCGTATCTTTTCCAATCGGCGAACTAACTTTGGCGAGCCGCGTCATCAGCTGACAAATAGATGTTCCGAGTTCACCGCGAGCGGAAGCGAGACGCGAACCCGAATTTTTTTCTGCCCCCCCCGGGAGGAAGCGCTCGTGTAAACATGCCTTTTGCCAGGATGATTTTCAGTCTGCGTAAACATTGCTTGATTTATCGCCGGACTCTACCGTTGATTAGCCTGCAATCTAATGGAGTTGAAATTGATTTACGCGTAGCTCAAGTAAACAGAATATGTTCATGATTCATAATTTTCTGGATTTTAGGCTACGCATACAAGTATATTGTAAAAGGAGTCGATCAATCACGATTTACAGTAACCAAACTTGACATGCTCCGTTGTGCAATAGTGAAACCGAACCGTCGTAAAGTTTTCCCAAGAACAACAAAAAAATAAGCAAATCATTATGTTACTTATATTTACAGTCGGTGTACGACACGGAACACGACATTGATTTTCTCGCAGCAGAGCAAAGAAACATCAGTTATCCGATAACGTCAGGCACGAGAATTTATCACTCCTTTGACGCAGTCGCTTACGGAAAAAAAAAGAGGCGAGCTAAGCATTCGTTTACCAAGCAACAGAAGCGGAATGACGTATCATCCTTCGGCGGGCCTTCTTCTGCGCCGTTAAACGCAGAGCTCGCGATCGCACAAAAGCCTCGCGCGTCAAATCAATTTTCATTTCGGCGGAGTGTCGAAAGGCATCGTGCAGGCAAGCGTCGCAAGCTCTCGTCAGCCGAATATTGACCGAGAAAGCCGCTATCTCCTAAATCTACCCCACGTCGCTCGGTGAGTCACACGAGCTCGCGCCCATAAGGAAACAGAGTCACGCCCTACATTTTCCTCGAGAGATACATTAGACTTATCGACTCGCGAGTCGAGCAAAGGGCGTACAGCCTGGCACTGCCCTATCTGGCTTTCCCCGGCTCGCGCCCTTTGATCCTCGTCACGTTCCAGAAAGATAAAAAATGAGGGCTCTCGCCGACCGCAAAGGAGCTGAGCGAACTTTTCGATCGAGCTCTCTTTAAATATACCTTCTTTTTGTTGAAAAATATAACGTTTACTTTTGCAAGGTCCCATTAAGAATTCACTCTCGGGCGAAGATGGGTCGTTATCCTGAAAGCCTTTCGTCGCCGGGTCTCGAATGGCTTTCCAGTCTGCTCCGGCGAAATTAGAGACAAAGGCCAGGCTGCGGCGCTCGGCTCCATCGTGAAAATTAATCGCATTTATTTGGCCGCTTATCGGCGGCCGCGTCTCCGTCTGAGGAGAGACCCGGCATCGCTTGTCTCGCCCGCAGCGCCGAGACGAGCGACGAGAGCTCAAGTCGCGCGAACAATCATAAGGAAAACAGCGGCGCGGCGCGGATCGATTTGCCTCCCTCTTCCGGTTTCATAAAGCGAAGCTTCTCGTTCACCTTGAAAGAGCCCCTCGGCCTGTTTGCTCGTCGGAAAAATCCTGAAAATATTTTCTCAAGCTGCGCGTATAAAGCAACGCGGCTCGCGATATTGGAATTTTATTGTAAGCGCCGCTAGACTGTATAATATCGTATTCCCAGCGTTGTTTTTTTTAATTTCCACCTTGAAAATCAAAGCCGCCCGACGAGCCTTCAGCTCGGAAGCTTTTTTATTTGGATATACCGCGCGGCAATGTGACTGTGTCAAAACTTATTTGCTCGTTCATACATTTTAATATTATTGGGGCGAAAAAAAAAACTCGGCATCGATTGATATTGAAATGAGTTGCGCAGTAATCGATGGAGGCTTCGCCGTTTTTTGAATAGCGAATACAAAAAAAAAGAACTCTCCCTGTACATAATGAGAAACCGAAAGTGCTTTCCTCTCCACCTAAACGATCTTCCTCGCGTGCTAAAGTAGCCGGAAAGCTCGTAAAAAGCGCGGCTCATCCGTAAGAAAGCGGCGTTCAAGCACGCGTGTAAAGAAAAGCGAGAAAAATAAAGGAAGAAGGAGAAAGAAGTACAGAGAAAATGACGAAAGTCCGGCATCGCGCGGCAGCTGCGGCGGCTGCGGCGGGGTTAAGGAGTCGTGAAAAACGGACTGCGGCGCGCGAACAAGTAAAATAAAAGGAAATAAACCGAAAAAAGCCCCTCCTCGGCTTTTCCCCGGAACGGAAGAAACTCTCCGGGCTTCGCTGCCGCTCCTCTCTTCCTCCGACGAGTGGAAAACTCGCTCCGGCATTTTTTCGCGGCCGCTACTCACCGACTCCGCTAACTTTCCACTCAGTGCTTTTGTTCGGCGGGGCAGCTACGCGGCAAAGAATTACTCGGCGTTTCCAGTACTTAGCTAATGGCGTGGCTCTTTCTTGCGCACCGCCGCCGCCGCCGTCACCGTCGAGTAAGATAGTGTATATGGAATAGCCGAGCGCGACCTTGAGTGCGCTCTATACGCACTGCTGCTTTAAATGCATTGTGCTTCAATCTTCCCTCTCTCGGGCCTTTTTTTTACACCCTCCTCCGCTCATTGCTCCGTCTGCGCTAAACGTCGACAAAAACTCGTTCCACGATAAACTTTTCTAATTGATTACCGATTTAAAATCCTCTCGCTGTAAATGGTTGAATTATTGTTGTTGTAGGTTGACCGACTGTTTTCTCGGCAAAAGTCCCCTAATCGAATAAGCCATAAAATAAATCAGCGGCGTAAACTCGATGAAAACTCCGGCAACACGTCGTCCAATTAAGAGGCGCGCGGGGAAAAGGTAAAATTTCCCGGCGAGCCGCTCGCTAATTCGAGTTAGCGTCGCCGCGAAATTCCCTCGCGCTGTCCGCTACATCGCCGCGAACTCGCTCGCGGGCCCAATAAATCCAGCGAGCGCAGCTGCCAGAGAGATTAATTTAGCGGCCGCTTATTTTCTTGGCAAGTGCAGGCGGGAGAGAGAGAGAGAGAGTGAGAGAGAGAGACCACCCGTAAGAGCGCGTATGATCGGCGCCGCGAGTAACGAGACGCCTTCCTTTGCCGAGCTGGACTGAGATTCGTAAGGCGATAACGAAAATTGAGAGGATCAAGTCCGCGAGGCTTCGATATACTTTTACTTCGGGCTTTACTCAATTTGGCGCCTTGTCTTGGTGGAGTTTTTAATAAATTTTCACGAATGAATAATATTAATAAAAAGTTTACGGCTCCTCGCGTATACGGAGAGATAAAAATCTGCTTGAAATGCAAAATTAGCGCATTCGTTTTATATTTGTTGACATAAATTTCCAGGCGTCGTCGCTAATTATGCCAGTAAAAGGGCTAATAATGCCTCTCATTTATTTTAATCGCGAGAGGTAAATGTTTTTTATACGAGAGCAGACTTTAAAAAAAAAAGAGGGCCAGGCTTTATTTTTATACGCCGTCCCGGAAAGTATCTAAAAAAGTTATTTCTTTCATTTATATCTCTCCAGTCATACTCCGAAGGACGTAAAAAAAAGTGGAGCTGCGCACGCAGAAGGCTCAAGTAAAAAGGGCCCTTATGGACGAACGAAAACGCGCCCGAGTCCTGCGGCTATATAGCTCTGACTAAACGGCCGCCGTCGTTATGGATGGCCGTAATGCGTTATATATACACTTGCGGCAGAAAAAAAAGCCGAGTCCGCCTTGAAAAAGAGGGAGAGATAAATGGACAATTAATAAATCAAGCTGAAAGTCCCAATATTTAGGGTAGGCAGCGCGAAACCACCTTGGGCCTGCGTTTAATTTTTATTATACCATTTAATTAACAAAAAGTTTTTCGACTCCAACGCAGAATCGAGGGCTAAAATAAATAGAGGAGAAAACTGTGCGGGATGCGTAAAATAGGAGCAGGCGCTCCCTCTCGCGGGCTAATAACGCGCAATTACGTCAATTTGGCAGTCGGCGGGCTGCGGTGGCGCGCGCGCCGAAGCCGCTAATTCGAGTTACGGGCTTCGGCGTTACGCGCCGAGAGCGCCCGCCACTCCCGGGACTGTTCGGACTTTTTTCCTGCTCCCCCGAGCAGGTGCAGCCAAAAACTCGTTTCTCGGCCCGATTGCCGAGCGCCAATAAGCCGGCAGGGGAGGAATCTCGGCGACGACGAGAAAATAGCCAGTGCCGCGCGTCGCGACGAATAATGGCAGGGAAGAGGAGTTCTCCGCGTGCGCAGGGCGGAGGGAAGATTGCAGGGCCCGTAATGCTATGAAATTAAAGATGCGCGTAAGTGCGCGAGAGTGTACACGCCCGCGAAGGGGGCAGCGCGTAATTTTTCAATTTCGAGCCTGTTACGCGCGCGCGATTAACGCCCCGGAAAGTAATAAACGAAACTTGTTAAGGTCCGGAATAGATTTTTGTTCCAGGCCGCGGCAATATTAATAAAAGAGAGCTCCCTCTCGCGCGGCGCAAAGTAAATAAAGCGAAACGAGGCTGCTTTTAGAATATTTTTTGGCGCGTACGAAAAGTCGCGCGCGGCCTGGAAAATTGGCTATTATCTTAAATAATTTGCGCAAAATGTTATCATATATATCCCCCGGCTCGGGATCAATAGTCGATTTGTGCCAATTAGCTCCCGCGTACAGGCCGGCTTCCGCATAAATCAGTATCAAGTGTGACTTGCGCGCGGGGGCGGCAGCCTCGCGCTAACTGAGGGTGTGCACGTGCGCTTAATGGCCGGGAGAGACGGAAAAGCTGCCGCGCCGAGATAAAAAAAAATAGCCCAAAATATCCCACCGCCCGGAAACTAAATTATTAGCAGGAAAATTGTCGATGGCTTTAGTGTTTAAAGATAAGTTTATTAAACGAAATAAGCGCGCGCTGCGACGTGCACAAAGAAAGAAAAGCAGTACGCGCCGCAGCGTTCACATCCGAGCAGGGAGAGAGAGAGAGAGAGAATATATACGCAGGGATATAATGGAAGTAGCAAAAAAGAGCATAACAATAACGAGCCCTCGAGCGGCCGGGAGCCGCGAAATGAAAATGAACCGCTGCATTCCGCGCGAGAAATGATGATAGGGCTCCGGCCAAGTGCAAATACGGGAAAGATCGTCGAGCGAAAAACAAAAGGGATTTTCATAATAGGAAGCAAGAGAGCGAGTGAAAATTATTGGCCCGAGTTAAGGCCCGCGAGGGGGCGCGCGTCGGCGTCATGCATACATGCATGCCCGGCTGCCGAGGGGGGAGAGAGCCCAGGTCCCATGGGACTCCAGAAATGCACTACTAATGGCCGAACCGTGTTGCATTAGAGGGATTAATGCAGGCCAGCCCGCAGCCGCCGCCGCCGCCGCCGCTCGTCACTCGACTATCGCCCGGAGAGGCGATCGCTCACCCCCGCGGCGATAATAAAAACTCGAGCGCCCTGCCGCTTTTTTCGGCAGTGGGTGCCAATCATACGACGATTCGTATATGTGAGCTGCTGGGATTCCGTTCGGGTCATTCGATACGCTTTATGGGCCATTCGAAATGCCTAGGAGACTCTTTTCCTGCCCTCGACGCAAAGAAATATCTTAATTGGACTTGGTATTGACTTCAAAATTTGTAATTAAAATTCTGAATTCGCTTCATTATTATAGCAATTAGTCCGGGTAGGTAAACTTGTTAAACTCTCTTCGAATTCTTTGGGAGAAATTATAATTTTTCAAAAACGTTCAATATTGGATTTTCGAAATAAAAGTTCAAGTTGAAATTTCAACTTACTTTGCCGGAAAAATTTTATTCACTTTAATTTCTCGAAATTGAAACTACAGTTCAAAATGATTAAGCATGAAAATTGTCGAGTTATTCAAAATAAAGAAATACTCTGCATCGGCAGGGGCCTCTAAATTTTATCCATGTTCCTCAAATAAGAGGATTGTTCAGTTTTTGTTAATCAGTCGTCGAGAGAATGCGAGATCTAATTAAATCTCTACAAAAATAATGCTCCTGCCCAGAATAAGAGAGTGGATGAAACAATGCTACTCACGATCGGTGAAAAATTACTCAATAATTTATTACTGATTTCGTGCACGCAGGATAAAACGAAAAAGTATTGCAGGGCGCCTTTGCATTCGTGCCTTGATTACGAAATTTCGTGCACGAATTATTACGTAATAGAATTGAACCCGTAGGGCCGACGGGAACAAGCCGCGTGTTATTAGTGCCCCGCATTACATAAATACCTGCACAAAATTTTGCGTTCGTTCGTGGAATTAAAACGTTCTATCTCACGTAAATGTGGATAGAAGAAAAAGGAAAAGTGCAGAGACAAGCTGCGGGAGGCAGAGGTGATCTCGCGCGCGCAGAGCGTTAAATAATTATGACTAACCTCCCGAGCGGCGATGTACTTTAGGATCCGTCAAAGTCGTACGTGCTCTTTATTGGCGTTACGTAACGATCGAGTCTTCGTCCGGCACTCGGAACCGCGCTGACTCTCGTAAATCGAACGGCGCGAGTCGACGAGGGAAAGGGGGGGCTGCCCGGATCGCGCATCAAACGCGCGGCGGGGATAAATTTTATCGCGCGATCCTCTATTTCGAGAGCAGCTCACGCGCTAACTTTTTAGGGCGCTTAAATTTCAAGCGGCTAAATCCACGACTGTCCCGGAGTTTCGGGCTTCCTTTTCCACCCGGCTAATTGCTAATTGTTCCGCGAAAGTCGGCGATAAAAAGTTGAACTTTGTTTGGAAACTCGGCCCTCGGCTTGTGTATACGCGAGCGTGCGAGCCGAGGAAAGGAACTAGTGCGCCGGAGGAATTACGTTTCCGAGTCGGAAAAAAAAACTGTCATTTCGCGCGAGCACCTCGCCTTTTTCCGTTATACGGAGAAGGCACAACGACTTGGATTAAAGTCTCGAAGATCTCACTTTAATGGAGATCCCGAAGCATCCTCTCTCCTTAACGATCTAGTCGCACAGTTTGTTGGTTCAAAGAACCGGGAGAGAGAGAGAAGTGGACGGAGCCGTTAATTAAGATGCCTGCTTTACCGATGGAATGGAAAGCTCCAAACGAGCGAGCTTCGCTGATGGAGAGCGAGGGGAAAGAGAGGAGCTTTTGTGTTTCGGCGTCCCAGCCTCTCGCTCTCTTTCCCCCCTCGTTCACTCGCTGCCTGCCTGCCTGAGCTCGCTTTCCCTCCGACAGGCGAAGGGTCGGCTAAATTGTCCCGCGGTGTTTACCTTCTGATTTATGGGATTGACCGTCTATTGATCGGCTGACTCTTGGCCTTTATTTTAAACCCAGAATAACTTGAGGGCGCTTTTCAGAAGAACGGAATCGCTTTCGTTCTGCCGCGCTCTTTCATTCACGAGGGCCTCTCCCCCGACTAAAACTTTGTTTAAAAAGCGCCGCCGCCTCTAATTTATCGTAATTAACTTTCATCCGAAAGCTTTTTCGCAAAATGAACAATTTCGAATTTTTAAACCGGCGGCGATGAAAAGTTTACGGCGGGCAAAGCGGACGCGATAAAAAACGTTATATATTAACGAGCCGCTTCGACGAGGCCTGGAATCGCGCAGATTTGCAAATGAATGCACGCGGAGTGGCAGCGCTGCAAAGGGAAAAGAAGAAAGGCAGGAGGGCCATAAAAAAGGCAACCGGTCGTCCTGAATCGCAATTGATCCGGTGTGCCTAAAGAGCGGGGAAAATAAAGCGGCGCGACATCGACGAACGAGAGGAGAGAGGGACAGCCCTATTCCGATATGGCGGCGCGATCGGTCCGCTCGGATTGACCGGCATAAAGGTAGGAAGAGCAATACACGCGCCATGTATATATACATCTATACCTGGGCGGCACAACGAGCGAAAGGAAGGGCCACTCTGAGTGCGATTTTTACGTGCGATTCAATTTCACGGGCTGCTTCATCCGAAACGAGTTCGGATGCACAACCTCGGGAATACTCCTCCTTCTCCCGGTGCTCTCCCGCAAAAGGCCGGTGCCGCCGCTGCCTCGGCGTCCCCCAGAGGCAGATCAGCGCCCGCTGGATTTCCGATTTCCAGGCTCCTCTCTATCTTCGCCCGAGCTTTTTTAATCCCGCCAGATAGCTTTCGCGCTATTTGCATTCCCTGCCACTCTCTCTCTCTCTCTCTCCCCCTCCTTTCTCTACCGCACTGTTATTTCAGCTATATAGAGGGTGCTTCGTTTACTCGTGCTCGTGGAAATTATTCTCCTAAATATAAATATAGTACATAATTTTCAATGTATACGCTCTCTTTCGATTACTCTGACATTGTGACTTATTCCTTTCAGCGCTGAATAAATGTTTCATTTCGAGCACGTCAATTTTCCATATACTTTATAATCATATTTATAATAAATACTCTCGATAAACGTGGGTTATTTTTCTTCATTTTATTTTATTCATCTGACATTGCCGTGCTTGTTTCTTTTATTAAAAGCTTTTATTTGAACAAGCTTCGCTCGTATATAAAATAAACCCAGTATTATTTTCAGAACGAGCTAATTAAAATTCAATAAACAAGCGTACGTCATTTTGAGCTCTGATTTAAAGCGCAAGTTATAAATGAATTTTCCGCAAAATCAATGCCGACTTGATTAGGTATAATTAATAGGAAGCCTAACTCAGCAGGGTCGTTAGTTAATGTCCGTTTCCAGCGAGCATCGTCTGCACAAACTCGAGCTGCCGGTGATCGAAACGGGCGAGAAGCAAGAGAGAGAGAGAGAGCGGCAGCTCTCGAATTATAGGTTGTCTTCGAAATGAAGCAACTCTCCTGACAAGATCGTTATAGGCGTCGATGGTGCCGTCATTCGCGCATCGAGGCGACCGCCTTTACGACTCCGAGTTGCGCGGCGCCGATGCCGCGGCCTGCACGAGTCCTCGATAATTGCACGCGCGCGCTCGCGTCGATCGTTGAATAATTTAAGCTCTCCGCAGTTCTCTCGCGTTACCTTGCAAATTTGCAGGAATCGATATGTTCGATCGGCTGCGGAATCTCCACTTACAAGTGCCGCAGTCGATTCAGATGGAATATTTCGCGCCGCGAAATTTCCCGTGATGATACTCTCGCGCGCAGCCGCGAATCTCTTTAGCCTCGGGCTCGAATTTTCGAAATTTCGAGCATCGCCGTATTCGAGGGCTCTATGGAATTCGCGATGGATGGGAAAGCGAAAAATATCCGTTTTTCCAGCATAATCAATTAAAAGGTGCACAATTTAGCCGAATAAATCGAATCCCTGCTCGGAATGATTACATTCATCCAGGAAGAAAGTAACGTCAAGGTATACGATGCGTGAATGAAGTTCGGGAGGCCTTTGCTGGCGGGTCGGCACTTATCGCGTGCTCGGGGCCCATTGCGGCCGTGTTTGCGATCGATGTTCGTCAGCCGAGAGGGCAAATGAGGAAAGTACGGCCTGGCCATTTTTCCTCCCTCTCCCCCTCCGACGGTCTGCTTTATATCTCTGTTTTTCATTCCGTCGGCCGCCGCCGCCGGCGCCGCCTGAATTTCTATTATATTTCCGGGGAAAGCGCGCGGCGCCCGGCGTATAGTTGCGGGCGAGCGTCGCGTGACCGGCGATTGCCGAGGGGGTCGAGCGAGGCGATCTCTCTTGCTCAGACGCGATTCCTCGGACGGGCGTTCGTTCGCCCTGCGAGGCTCGCTCTCGCCTGACGGAAACCTAGCCGGCCGGGGAGAGCCTCGCCGCGCGCTATCGAAATATATGTGCTTTTCAGGTGAAACGCCCGAGCTACAAGGCTGCTCGTCCCCTCCTTAATCCACCTGGCTGCTCCTCCGCCGGCCAAAGCGAAATACGAGCGCGGCTTGGAATTTCTCGGCCAGTTTATTAACGAAAATAGATTCGATCAACGGCGAGAAAAATGAAGGACGATCTCCAATTGTCCGAGTAATACGTGCGTGTGTCCTTTACTCTCGCGCACCACGATTGACGGCGACTCTTACTTAAGGGTACTTGGCATCGCTGCACAGAGGATCGAAGCACAAGAAGCAAGAAATTTTGACATTCATTAAATCTTGCTAAATTGCCGGTACAGACGAGTTGCATCGCGAATAGTTTCCGCCGGAGCGCTTGCAGCTGCAAACTCCGGCGTGTATAAACTATTCTCGAACCGAGCCGAAATTCCATTCCATTGCAGTCGACGCAGCGAGAACATCCGCCACCGAATTGCGATTCCGAGCAAAGGGGCCTCGCGGGAACAGGGAAGAGTGTCGAACTTTGATCGAGCCTCCCCTCCCCCCCTTGTACACACCTCGCGCGAGCCTAATAAACAAACTCTGGAGCTTGCGGCTGCTCCGGTAATTGATACATCAAAGGGCAGATCGGCCGCCTGCGCCAGTATCCGTTCGTGGGCCGTCGCTGTCCCGCACAAATGAACCGAGTAGGAGGACGAGGAGCACGTACGTACGAGCAATAATTTCCGCGGCGAGTGACGCCCGCCGGACAGGTATATACACGGCGGCCCCAGCGAGCATAAGAGAGCCGACGCCAGATCCAATTGCCCCAATCACGCCTCGCTGAACCTACGCTGTGAAACCTCCTCGATCACGGCGGCCTGCGCGCAGCTGCCCCTTTACCCTTTTTGTCTCGCGGCTGTCGCTTTCCGTGATTTGCGATCGTTCCACGTTTTTTTAGGATGCACTTCCGAGGGCGTTCGATCGCGTTGTAACGTTTACCACTTTGTCGATAACTTTGCAAATAACGGTACTTTCGAATTTCTATTCACGCCAGTTGATTTGGACGGTAAATTTTTTTCGAATAAGACAATAAAAAGTGAGGTTAAGTAAGAGCCGAGTCGAGCAGCGGAAAATAAAAGGTTGAAACTTGAGGAGCGCTGCGCGACGGCAAGAGGGAGACGGTTAAGTGAGTCGGCTTGACGTAGTGGTCGGTCCGGAGGAGACGTGCAAAGGCCTCTCGTTGCTATCTTTCTTCTCTTGTGTGTCTCCTCGTGCATCGCGCTCGTATATTACGCTAAAAGCCGCAAAAATAAGAGGAAGAGGACAGGAGGGGGGCGGCCGACGAGGTAGGTAGAAGCGGCTCGCTCACTCGCGGCAACCTCCGTCGTAAAGGTTTCGCGCGGGCGAATTATAGACTCCGTCGCGGCGACGAGCGGCACAATAAAGATAGCCTAATGCACCTCCGCGGCGCGCGCCTGCTTAATCTCGAGGGTTTCGCGGCCGATTTACGAGGCGCGAGGATAATTGATTTTTCACCGCCGCGCGCCGCGAGCTTTTTTCGGCTCGAGGCTTTACAATCGAATTAGCTTTATCCTGCGAGGATTGTAAAAGGCGCCAGTCGACTGAGATAACGAATGTGGTCCTAGCGGTTTTTCGACCATTAAACAAATTATGGCAGTGACGCGGACGCGCGAAATGTCTCGTGCAGAAATAGTTTTGGACCTGTATAAGATAAGATTTTATGCAGTCCGCAAAAGGATGATGTATAAACCACAAACACGGAAACTTTAATTGAAAAAGCTTAAAATGACTTTAATTGACGCGTCAGAGGTGGAAAAGGGACGCAAATCCTGCGTCATACACAGAAGCCAGCCGCTAGGATCCGCTCGTTAAACGGATTGCAATAGCCGGCGATAAAGCTCGATTATCGGCTGCTAACGATCCGTTAAGGGAGGATTATCGTTACAAAGGAGAGGCTCTATCTCCTCCTGGCTAAGCCTCCGTCGTTACGTAATGCTACAGGATTATCTCTCCGGGGCCTTATTCTTGCGCGTAGGCGCCGCCTTTTGCGCGACAATGATTAGTGGCGTCGTGCCTCGATTACGGAGCTATGATTTTCTCGAGATTGTTTGCTTTCTCGAGCGGAAAGAATATACTCCTGAAATTATACCGCGAACGCCGAGCGAGTCGGCGGAAATGCAAGCGAGGCCTTTACTCCTCGGCAACCTTTTCTGCTTTATTAAATAAGACCTCTTGTAAACTGCATGCATTATTCAAACGGAAGAGTGTATATACCTATGAAACGTAAGCATCTGCATAATTTATATCCTCCGGCGAAAATTGTTTAATATCACGAGTAGAGCTGTTAGGATTAAGGCTTTAAACGTGACAAAAGTAATAATTGGCCACATTAGGGAAAAGAGTATCTCGAGCGGCTCGTGCGGGCTTATCTCGATACTTTAGTATTCGTATCGGCGAGAATTAGCCTCGAGCCGCGGGGTAAAGAAAATGCAGACGAGTAGCTACAGGGCCAATTTCCAATATCCACTCGGTTCCGGACGATAGCTTTCTCTCTTTCGCCTATCGTAATTACCCTTCCCCGCCTCCGTCGCGCGATCTCGCAACGTCGCCGTACTTAACTTCTATCCGATCGGATCATCTTCCTGATTCTCTCGATTCCCTATCTTCCTATATTCTTCTTGTAGCCGACTAATTTTCAACCAATCTCGCTCTCTTCTTCCTTTTGACTCCTCCCCCCGACTATTTATAGTACTGCTCGAGAGGAGTCGAGTTAAACATTTTGCAAATTTAAACGATCGCCTATCTGCAATCATTGTATAGACTCGTAAACCTACAAAGCTTATAATTTTTTTTATTATAAATTTTTAGCGGAAACAGGCACTGTGGATTTTTTAGCAAAAAAAACTGGCTGCCGACGTTTACTGCGTCGAGAAAGGGTAAATGCGATCCCGAAAGCATTCGAGGCTGCCGATATAAATTTTAAAAGCACGTATTCTTCCGAGGGCAATACAAGTTTCCACCGGCAGACTTAGCTTCCTCCTCCCCCTTGCCGTCTGTACAGCGGCGCCGAAGAAGCTTACACGTGGCTAAGGAAAGCGAGCAGACAGAAAGTACACCGGAGCACTTGATGCTTTTTCTCTTGCCGATCATTTTCCCAATCCAACTTGAAAACTTGCCGCGTCTGGAGGCGGAGGGGCTATGCTTTTGCAAGACTGCCGCCGTCGCATTACCGGAGAAGCGAAAGAGTGAGAGACGGGAAAACAAAGAAAGGGCGAAAGTCGGGGGAGGATGAATCTTGCACCGCGACTAAACCCAACGAAAAATCTTCGGGCGGAAAGTTAGATTTTAATAAAACGGCGAAATTAGCATACCCGCCCGAGCCGAGCTAATTTATACATTTAATTACAAGCCTTTGGGAGAATCGGTAGAGATGGAAAATAAAAACAATGATCGCTCGGGCAAAAAGCCGCGTCGATGCAGATAAAGCCTCGCTCGTCGCGGCATCGTTTAATCCGAGAGCGAAATGGCGGCGGTGTCGGCAGTCGGAGCAAGTAGCAGGACAGGTCTTGGGCTGCTATTGTGTCGCCGTCGCTCTCGGGATCCTTTGCGGCGAGGTTTTGCGCGCACCGGCTACGCGAATGTATATGTAAATGCGTAGGAGGGCGAAATCTCGAGGCAGTGAATGTTGTAAAGGAGCGAATTAGCATATTTTAGAATTGCTGAATTAATTACCCACCCCCCCCCCTCCCTCGACCTCGCCACCCTTCCTTACCTCTTTCTCGTCTGCCGCGTGCCTGTCTAGTCTTAAAGGCCCCCTTCCTGCGCCAAATCTTTGTGTTTTCATTCTTCTTCCTCCTTAGGCTCTTGGATTAGTTCTCTTTTTTTTCAGAGTCTTTAGTTCTCTCCCTCTTCCTTCCGACTTGAAGCCGCTTTTGCATACTAAACAATTTGTTTTCATTAGCGAGTCTGGGGAAAGTCAGCCAAACTTTTATCGCTGCCCGTTTAGCTTTGCTCAGAAAAAGAAATATTGAACAAATTATCTCTCGCAAGGATCATTTAGGATTTTAATTCCCGTACATTTGCCGAGAGCACCTTTAACAAACGCTGACAGGAGCAAAGCCGCGAAGAAATCGGCGAGGAAGCTCGCCGCCGCGGCTTGCGGCTCCCCGGTCTCCCCCCTCGTGGGCCGCTGATAATGAAACGCGGCATTGTCGAGACGGCGGCGACGACGGCCCGGCATGATTGATGACCGCTCTCTCGTGCTCGGGCTCTTAAAAGATTTCAGGTCGAAGCGGGGGGCTGTCGTAATTAGCCGCGATTAATCTGCGGGCATCCGTGTGCGCGACCTCTCAAAGGGAACGCCGTTATGCTCGTCGGGATAAAAGTGCATTATGTGCGCGCGCGCAGTATTTTCGCCGAGGATTTTCGGCGGGCCGCGCAGCTCCTTTCAACGGCTTAATCGACTTAATCACTTGTAGCTTGTCTTCGAGCTTCGCTCGACGAGGGTTTGCTCCTCGTCGGAGCACACTGAATGATGCAAGCAAAGATAATATAATAACGTTGAATTATTTGGCGTCTAAATCGGGCAGAGTTTCATTTTCAATCGATACGTTCTAATTTCCTTAATTCTTGCGGCAAATCAATCAGCCAATGAAGCTGGCGATTAGATAATAGAGCTGCAGATTAATTTAATTCCCATAAATTTGTCCCAGAACGGACTGATCTCCCCCCCGCTTTCGTCAGCTCTTTTCGCAAAGACGCGCTTTGCGCCGAACCGCCGGCTGCAAGCATAAGGCAGTGCGACACGTCGAGCAGAAATCGCGCTCAAGCGGAGCGGCTACACTCTCGGAGTAGTAACGGCGGCGAGTCAGACACGCGAAGCTCGGTCGGAACATCGAGAGGGTGAGATTTGTGCAGTGGAAGCAGCAACGGCTTACAAGCACTGTCCAAGCGTCGTCATCGTGTAGAGAGGGATAGAGAGAGAGGGAGAGGGGCATCCCTCGACACGGCTGCACCGACGGCGGTGGCAGGGGTGCCAACAACGCTCGCTCCCGGTACTCGATCACTCAATTAGGCAGCGCTGTTGGTAGGCGTGGCCGGCTCACGGACACGCGCATACATCATGAGCGAACAGAGAGAGCGAGAGCTCTGCGCGCTATTCTCCGAATGGACTGCAGATGCGGCCCGGCGTGCATTTACTCCGCAGGCATGGGCTCACTTAATTAAACGGGAGCCTAGGCGCGATCGACGAAACTTGGATTTCGAAAGGGCGGGGGCAAGTCTCTATTTCCCTTTTAGCCTCGAAGCCTCGATTTATGAACTCCGGACAATGCGGGCGGCTCACTTATGTGTCTTTGCGCTAATCACAAAACTCCCTCCCGGCTAACGAATTACGATGGCGCCTCAAATTGCTTCGTTTGTTTTGGAAAGCGGGCGTGCGGTAAACGCCCGATCATCCGTGAAATAATGTTGCAGCTTGCTTGAGAGGCTAATGTCTGTTATTCTTCCAGTTCCGCCTAATCGGGAAATTATTTCCGCTCCGATATATGTTTCTTACTTTTGCTTCTACAGCTGAGCCTGCAATTTAATTAACGGCAAATTTCCTTTTTGTTCGCAGGTACGTACGCGTTTCAGTCAACGTCGGAGTTGAGCTTGCCGCGCAAGTGAGTGATATTACGAAACGATGGTCATTAAATCACGCACAATGAAACGCGCATTTATCTGTATCGCGCGCGGCTCTAGCCGTCGCCGTCACAGTAATTAGCCTCCATTATGCATGTATATCCCACGGCGCCCCGGCAGTACGGCGAAAATATCAGTCGCTTTTACTCCCGGTGAGCCGCGCATACGATTCAATCGATCAGCGCATATAAAGCCTCTGACAATCGGCCGCGCGCGCAATAGTAAATATCCTGTTCGGCCGCGTCTATAATATAGCGCTTATCCGCTGACACGCATTCTCCCCTCGGAGCGAAGAAAGAAGCCCACGTAGGCGCCTTCGAAATACGCGCAAGCGGCTGAATAAAAAGTGCAGCCGCGTAAATAAGTGTATGGAAAACGTATGGCGCGCGAGCTTGATATATACGCCGGAGAGCTGCCGGCGACGCGCGCGCGCGCACCTACGTATAGGGAGTCGCCACATTATATTACGGGGACATTGCCAGCTTTACGAGGCCGTACGTTACGGTGTCCGGGCCGCCCAGGCTCGACGGCTCTCTGTCATATTACCTGCGAAATCGCGAATTTATTCCGCGGGACCCCGTATAAAGAGCGCCGGTCGCCGGTGAGAGCGCGACTATCGGCGCCCGACGCCACGGTTTATGCTGCTCCCTTTTTCATCTCCTCCGACCTCTTTGTTTTCGCAGCTTTTAATCGAGACGCGAGCGAGGCTCGGTTGGGTGTTCTAGTTTTTAATTAAAAAGTAGAGTCTAGTTGGTTCAAAAATATATTCAAACTTTATTAGGCGATTGGCAGTTGTGTACAGGGTATTTACTAAATAATAAAATTGCGGGGAAAAATGCGCGAATCTTGAATCTCGAAAGCTGCGTGTGGACACAATGATGACTTACTGCGACGAGATGCGGGACACTGATATGCGGAATAGAATTCGTTTAAATTCGAGAAGACGGTATCCATAACTTTCTTGCCCAAATAGCAGTGGTACTGAAAAAAAAACTGAGATTTAATTTCAGAAATTTTAGAGTGCAATACTATTTAATGAAAAGAAAACTAACTTTTGCATAGATACTCAAAAAGAGTTGATCAGTCCTTCTTGGATTCTTGCAGCAAGGTTTGTAAATAATGATTTCCTTGTTATAAAGTAAATCTTTCAACATTGCCTTGTAAGCAATGCGGACAGCAAATAATTCTGTTAATGTGTCGATAGCTCGATCAACCTTAAAATGTATTAACAGTTGTACAATTCGTTTAACACATTTGTTTAATAAAAGATGGTAGAAATGCTGCTACCGGTCTCTGCTGTCAAAATGTTTATTTCTTAAACAAATTCTTTGCCAATATTTCGATTATTTAATAATCATCTTCGGGGCAATGTAACGTGATGTTAACATTATCACTAATCGGATTCAACATTTTTTAAATATTATTTATTACTTACGCCGTAAACATCCACATTCGTGGGAAAGAAACATGCAGGGATCGAATAAGTTGGATGGGGAAACCAATCAGTATCTTTGCGTTCAATTAAACCTTAAAATCGTCAAAGAAAAATGTTATTATTGTTTTTATCATTCAGCCTAAACTGCTTATCTAAATATTTTTGAAAATCTCTACCAAATTGGTGTCTGTTTTCATTCAACAAAGCAAATAAAAACCCAGCCGTTTTGACTCCATAAACCCCGTAATGAAATTCTCTGTAAAAGATAGATAAGAACGCTATTATTACAATAATTTAAAAAATTTGACAATCTGTATTGTACGTACTTTGGCAAAGTACTAGAAAGAGATGAATTACTGTTGATGTATAAGCTTAAAACTGAAAAATTATAATACTTCATTTTTTCATCTTTATTTGAATATTTTAGTATATAAAATTTTGAAAATTTATACTAACTAAATCGATTACGTGGTTTATCCAAATCGACAATACTAAAAGGTTCACCAGTACCTGCTTTCCTAGATAAAAATGAAAATGAAGAAAGAAATTGTAGTTATCTAATAATTGAAATTGCTAATCTACATTTCTGAAAATAAATTCACAAACCAATTCCTCAAAGATTTTAATTCTATAAATTTCATTTCTTTACGATACTCTATTATATTCCGGAAATAGCTTCGAAACATTGTAAACTGAAAGTTAAAAATATATACACTTATACCTTACTTGAATAATAAGAGGAAAAAATTAATTGCAAATATTTTTGTTGATTACACTTACCTTTGGAATATACTCTTTAACCTTCTTTCTTCCTTGATTTAAAGCATTCCGAGAAATCCACTTCACTTGGGACTTCAGATAATCTTTTTCAGTTTCAAACAAAATATTAGATCTATTGATTTCATCATTAATGGCATTAACAATAAAAGGTAGCATTTTGCTTATAACTTGATAATAATAGTTTTCCTGCAAATTTAGAATTCATTTAAAAATTATAAGATTAAATATTAAAAATACATTCAAATATTACATTACTAGCTTCTTCTTCGTTCAAATCTCGGAGTAATTTGAAAGACGCACCGTAAAGTTTTGTTTGAGAGAAACAAAAGTGAGATCTAAAAATTAGCAGAATGTAAGGCTTGAAAATTGATATATTTTAAATGGCTGTATTTTATTCACCTTTTTACGTGTCCTAAAGATTCTGCTTTCTGCCAATCAATGTATCTTAAATTTTCTGTGAGAAACTTTGTTATTACGAATGCAGCTAAAATATTATAGAAATATGTTTGATTTATTAATTCATATGATTAAATAGTACATATTAATTGAAGCTAAAATTTCGTTTAAAAAAAATTATATTAACTTACAGATAAGCTCATTCCGATTATTTCTTAAAAATTTAGCAAGAGCATAAAAATATGGAATATTTTTAATTAGGATAATTTCGTTATCATTTATTAAAACGTTAACGTCATTAAACCTCAATTTAATAATATGTTTCCAGTTAATCTAAATAGTAAGATAAATATTATATTCAGACTTTTGGGCTAAAATTAAAATTAACTTACAATATTTAGATACGTATCGCCCGATTTGTTACTGTATTCTTCAATCCATTGATTAAGGGTCATTTTACCAGAATGATATTCAGGTTTTTCGATTTGAATTATTGTAAAGCAATTCTACAATACACTATATAATATAATTATCAATTTAACATTATTCACTACTTAATAAATTACCTACCTCAATATAACCATTAATGAATGATAAAACAGCCGAACCGTTCTTCCGTATGATTAAATCGTAAAATTTTGAAAAATCATTTCTTTCGTTTCCATTTCGTGAGGTATAGATGGCTGCTTGCATCAAATTTCTAAGAGTTTTTATTTTAAACAATGATGGTGGTTTTAGCTATAATACAATAATTTTAGTTGAATGTTTTTAAATGATTAAATATCACATTAAACAATACGAACGGAAATAATATTTTGCGTTGCGTTGTCGGGATCAAGTTCGACGTGAATGTCAAAAAAAGTATTTCCATATCCTAAAAAACCTAATTCATAATCTTTTTGTTGCCAGTTTTTGATATTGCTATACAAGAAACTAATTAATTGCTGAACAAAATCTTCTTTTTCGAGTTTAGCCTGCTTAGATTCATGAGATCCTAATGAAGAACATACAGATTAAACTTTTCAATTTAAATTACGTAATATTTGAAATAATATAAATAAAAGAAAGGCTTACCTAATTTCATGCATTTTTGAAAAAGTTTCTTTTCCAAAGTTAGTGTATATACTTCAGTATGAGTAGGTGGTTGGCTTAAAATATCTGCTAAATGGAATTAAAAAATAAAATTGTATTTAAAATAAAAATCTTACACAAAATTTCGATGGCAGTTTCGCCATTCTTTAAAGCTTTTAAAATTTAACTCAATAGAATGACTTACGTCACGTTCATAAAGAGCTATTTTTGTTGACAAAAAAAGAAGCTTGAAATAAATATGAAAGACTTGAAAAAGTTTGTTTTTTAACAATTTTTTAGAAATAACTTACAGATTACATAATTTCGAATCTTTGGATAAATATTTGTTGAATATTGATAAGCTGAAGAGTATTCATTTAGCTCGCATGCTGATGTATATACGTTCTTACAATAAGAAACAGACTCAATGATGGGATTAAAAATATTATCTGAAAGCAGTAGAATCAATTAAAAGAATCACTTTTTTGTCATTTTTAAAATATTAAAACATTTACCTATGCCTTCTTTTGAAATCTCATTCTCAATGTCATCCGAACGTATGATTGCGTATATGCCAACAGCATAATAAGCGTGAAACAAAAACCTAAAAGTTAATGTTGAAAATACTCAAGATAGACAAATAAACAATTTAATTAATAATTTTTGTCAAAACAAAATAATTCAGCTTACGTTAAAACAGTTTTACGTGACATTGTTGTAGACCTGACGATGCTTCCAAGTGGACTAAATTAGTAGAAACGCAGCAAGTAAATATATAATGTATCTCTCTTGGTAGCATATTGCTTTTAATGAAGGAAGCTATATGACAATAGTTTCCTAAACATTTTTTTATTTCTTTTTCTATTTAAAAATTGTAAATAAAATTCGAATTATGATATTATAATTAGCAAATGATTCTTTCATTTAAATTAATTTTATTAATAAACGTTTTAAAGTACATAATTATTATTCTAAAATTAAATTAATTTTTATATGTTATAAAACTTAATGAGGTTTTCGTTTTTAATTTCAAACGCATTCAATGTGCACTCTTCTTTCTTAAATTTTGTATTACGACATCGAAATGCTTCAGAAAACGGTTGAAAGTGGGAAACAATAATATTTATCAATTCTCTCTTCATATAACAATGATTCTGAAAAATAAATCAAGTGTTTATGCTAATAATCGCTTATCATAATTAATTGAACGGTACCTTCACATATGTTAAAAAGAAAAGTTCATCTCCTGCTATCCTATTATTAATCAGTAAATTATTCAAAGGTCGGTCGTAGAATTCTGGAATCGGGTGTTGAAGCATGGCTTTATAGGTGATTCTTAAGCCAATTATTTCCGTAATTGTATCAATTATATCATTGAACTGAAAAATTTTGGAAATTAATTATTCTGTCACACTGTTTTAATCGAGTTTTTGAGAAGTTTAAAATTACATACACTGTAATCTACAATCTCAGGCAAATAACACCAAATAGAGTTATTTATAAACTGATAGTGTACATGATTAAAGTTTCTGCGATCAAGAAAATCTAAAAGTTACATCATTAGAGATAACATTATTTTAATCTTCCTATTTTTTTAAGTATTCATCTTACCATCATTATTTTTAATATCATTTAGTAACGTATACAGAAAACTAGCTACTTTAATGCCATAATTAGCATAATGAATTCTTCTGAAAAAGTATGATTTCAGTTAAAAAGTATGGTTTAGAACACATATAATAGAAAATACGTACTTCGGTAAAGTAGCAGATAAAATTGCATTATTGTATAGAGTTGTGTATAATACTTTAATGACAAAATTAATAATTGGTGATTAGTTTAAAGATCTAATTTTTTCAATATAATTAAATTACTTTACTTACTAAATTGATTACGAAAGTCATTTAAATCATTAAAACTAAAAGGTAACGGATAACTGAAAAATTCAAATATTTTATTTATACTTTTGATAAAAACATTATGCATCAAGCGTAGCGTTTTTTCTTTTCATCTACTTACCGAACAATATCTCTTAAAGTTTTTAGTTCTTTATTCTTTAACATTTGCCGATATTTAATGATATTAAAAAAATAACTAGGAGTTAATTCAAACTGAAACAAATTTTTGTTAAAGAAAGAGTAACAAATTTATTATAGCACTACATACCTTTTCGTAATAATTTGAGGGAGGATGAAATAGATAATCAAAAAAATTCTCAGTGATTGATTTCAGTTTGAATTGCAAATAAACTTGCTCATTTGTAGATAAAATATAAGAATTTATAATTTCTCTGTTCAAAATATTTTTTACTTCGAATATTATTTCTTCTGCTTTTTTAAAAAGGGTGATCTATATTAAATGAATGATATATTTTATTATTCTTTATCATCAGATAATAGTATTAAAAATCTAATTTTTTTACACCATCGCTGCCAGAAGTTATAGTATCGTAAATAAATGTATGAGATGCTCCGTATAGTTTCGTCTCTTGAAGACAAAATAGGGGACTAAAATTAAAATATTTTAAAAATTATTAAGTTCTAATTATTTGTAAAAATTAATACATACTTGTAAATACTTTCATCTAATGACTTTGCTAAATTATTATTAATATAAATTAAATTTTCTGTTATTGTTTTAGTCCATATTGCTGAAACTATAAATTAATGAATTAATAAATTTATTAAATAATCTTAAAATATACCTTTAATGTAAAAAAATACCTATAACTTTATTTGGAGTTCTATTTAATAACTTGGAAAGTTCAATAAAATAAGGTCTGCTTTTCACGAAAACATTTTCATTGCGAAAAATTCTAATGTTTACGTTCTGGAAAGTTCGAACTATTGTTTTCGTCCAGTCCATCTAAAAGTAATGTCAATTTTAATAAATAATTCTTTTAAGAAGTAACTATTATTACCTCAACAAATTCGGCGACTTCACTCAACTGGGCATAAAAACTGTGTAAATCTTGGAGATTCATCTTAACATTAACCGGTTTAGTTGTATATTTTTCTGCTAAAACAGTTCGCACCTTAAATGAGAATAAATTAAGACAGTTTTATAGTTATCCAGTTTAAAATGTTGTTACAATGAATACCTGAAGTAATGATTCAAAAAATGTTAGTACAGGCTCTTCAAAATTCGTTTCTAAATAGTCATATAAATCCTGAATGGCTTCAACTTTTTCATAATCCGCATAATAATTTTTGTAGTATAATACAGTACTAATTTTATCAATAATTGCATTTATGCTTTCAACTGTTGGAGGTTGCAACTAAAATGATTGTTTACATCAATGAATTGAAAAAGTTGAAAAAACAAAAGGTCTTATCTTACTAAAATAATGTTAGTCGTTAATTCTTCAGGATCAGGAATAACTTTTATATCAAAGAATGCATGTCCAAATCCTAATGATTCTAATTTATTATCTAAATCCTGCCATTTACTATTTTCTTTTACGTATCGGATTACTTCACGGTAAAGTGTTTGAAAGGCTAAATCTTCGTCTTCTTGCTTGATTTTATCCTTTCCTATTTGACTTACAAATGTGCTGCTTCTGATAAATTAACATTTAAACAAAAAAATACATTGAAATTAAAACATCAGTACTTACCGAATCTCATGCAGTCTCGGTATAATAGTTTTTCTATTTTTAAAGTTTTAGGTTCAAATTCATTGATAGGACTATTTAAAATTCCTACAGAAATAATTTAGAAGTAATTGTAGAAAGTGCACAGTACACGATCAAAAATAAACTTGCAAATGAATTAGATACAAACTTGCAACATAATTTTGAATTTCAGGTAAAGCGTGTTTTGAATTTCTATCCATATTGAACAATTCTTTTCCATTGCAAATGTAAGAGTGCATATCTTCGCATGGATTCACAGATTTGTTTATATGATTAATAATCTCTCCTAAAAATATCCTCATTAAAAAACTCTATCGTTCTTGCAATAGAAATGTTTCATTATTCAAAAGATACGTACGTACTTGAAAACAGTCGCCAGTGCATATTTCTGCCTTTAAATTATCACTGTGAACACTTATTTTATTTTTCGGAATTTCTTCAGGAACATATTTTATATTCCCTGCAGGTATTACTAATGTGTAGTATGGAAACAAGATAAAACAAATACAAGAATTTTGAATGTAAAAAATTGAAGAAAAAATAAGAATTTATAATACTACATTTTAATTATTTTTTATTCTTACTATAAAATGCGAACCAGCATTGTTGCAAAGAGCGTCTTCAGAGACCACCAAGCCTACTGAGCTTAGCTGCAAGTTTCGTCTTTTAACTACATCATGGTTTTAATTGGCTAAAATTGCATCGTTAATTTATGGTAGGAATTCATAATACACTGTAAATTTTATTTAAAGAGTAGTTCGATTGTTAAGATATTTTTGATAATCTATAAGTACACTAATAAAAAAATGTATTTACTATAATAAAAAAAATATACGAACAGTGATTCAAATTTAGATTTCTTATAACTATTAAGAAATCTGTTATTTGCTATAAACGAAGTAATTACGTATGAATAAAAAACGTGACCTATTATAAATATATATTTAATTAAAATTTAGAGGACTTAAAATAATAGCGTAACACATAACCGCTTCCTATTTCGATTTAAACGGGAAGTAAAGTGTTCGTGATAATGTTTGTATAAAGTCAGCGTTTCCAGATAATCATTGATACAGCAAAATGAATTAAGGCACTTCTCTCGGTATCATAAAATCCCCAGTAATTAATGCCAAGCCCGATAAGGCGTTACGATTTTAAGACTCGGAAGTATCCTGTATCTCAGTCGTGGAAAATTCTTTGAAAATAACGCATTAGAATAATATTCAGCGGAAAATACATAATTGAAATCTCCGGCGATAGTCGGTCGGATTTTCGAGCTGGCCATCGAAATAACAGTAGTTTAAACGAGCGAGCGCGGCGACGACGCGGTGAGACACGACACTTAGCAGCAAGAGGTTCGATGCCATTAGCTTGTTCAGTTGTACACATCCTCCGCGAGCGCTCTTCCCGTTACAATCTCTTCGATCATTTTTCTCGCGCTCAAACTGCCCGGCTATTATATTCACTAGTCACTGGAAAATGCTTGTGTTTAGGGCTCGAGCTCGAGTCATTTGTTTCTACTTATGAGAATTACCCTAAACGCTGTATATTTATGTAACGGTCTTTTAGGCTCCTCTCGAGGAGACTCTCCACTTTTCAGAAGGCGACAGCCAGTTTAATGCATAAAATAGCGCTTTGTTCAGGCGGAGAAACCACACCTCGGAGAAATGCAAAAGAATATTCTTGTTAAAAAGGAAGAGCGGAAGAAGTAAACAAGGAAAAATATAAATCGCAGTCTGGCGGGAAATCGTCGGCAGGAGACAACGTGTCCAAAGTGCCTTGAAAAACATGCAAGCGTCTGAGATGCATAAACTGATGTATCGCTCGTCTGGCTAGAAAGAGAGAGAGAGAGAGAGAGAAAGGAAAGAGCGCGTTATAAAGTATCCGATTCCCCAGTTGTGTTATACGGACGTTAGGGCATTACCCTGAGACGGAGTGCAAGCAGTATATAGAGCGTTCGACGTCTCTTCTCGTTTCTCATTCACCGCCCTGTCGAGTCGGGAGGTTCAAGTAGAGAGCGCTGACTCTCCCTCTCTCTCCCTTTCTCGTATCGCGGCAGAAAAAAAAAATAAAAAGGGAAAACTCGTTGCTTTTCGGCTCGTCGACGTCGCCATCGGAATAAGTCGATACGCAAATAAATGGAGTTAAGGTACACTGAAGACGCGAATACAACGCGACCTTATCAAACAAACGAATCAGTGGCGTATGCTATATTTTTACGCAAATCTACGTATTGTCTTGGGAATTTTTCTTCATCTCGCAGTTGCTTAATAAAAATCTATCCAACAATTTCTGCTTTTTTTTTGTTATCCCATTATTAGAAATCTTTTCTTATATACCCCCCCAGAGAATTTAATCTTGCGCCGAGAATTCCGTTAAAGTCCTTCGATATTGAGAAAAAAGCCGCCACCGGTCGACAAGACAAAGCAGGACGCGCAGTTATTCATGAAACTTATAATTCAGCGCGACAACCCAGGGAGCAGAGCTTTGAAGAAGCAATTGATTAACTCATTCCGCTGACGAAATTCGTCGAAAGCATTATTTTAGACTCCGCGCTCAGCTTCTCCGCGCTAAAGCATCTCTCGATCCCTTACATGCGCGTATCGCGCAGCTGAAAAAGCTTGCACGGGGTGCCTTGTATGGCGGAAACAAATGAGCTCGGACAAAGGTGCAGTATCGGGCGCGAGTTCGACGCTCCGGAGCCGAGAGAAATGTGGATAAAAGCATCGGGGCGGGAGGGGGAGGCCGCGCCGTCGGGGGAAAAAAAAAACACGTGCGCTCAAAAACTCATCGGTTCGCGAGAACGATGTTTCATTGCTCGCCATCTATTTCTCTTTCCGCGTCCTTTTTTCACGCTGCAGCCTGAAAGGCAACTGCTGTTGCTGCTTTTTCCGAGTTTGCGGCCCGAGTGGAAAAAAAGAGAGGTGAAAAAAGTGCCGCGTCGATGAGATTTCCCGGCGACATTATTAGCTGGAGGATCGAGCTGAGTCTGCCGAGTTTTTCCATATTCCAGCGAAGTCGCAACGAGCTGAATATATTCTTGCCCCGATTTTATTAAAGTCAATCCAGCGCAGGAAGTTCGAATTTGCAATAAGTTTTTTAGCTAATTTGAAAAATGTTACTTTCAATTCCCGGCGCAACCGGAGCGATAAATTCGCAATCCAGCAAACTAATTTGACGCGGAGAACGGAAGCTCGTAAAAGCTCGACCGAGTGGAAGGATATAAAATGCAGAAACAGAGAGCGGAGAGTATCGTGAAATCCGAACGTGCCTCTCTTGGAATATCCGCCAGCGAGGGTGAAAGTGCGAGGTGGGGGGGAGGAGGAGAGGGTAGCGATAGACGGACGATTCACTCTTCCCCCAATTAGCGCGAACAATTTGTCGAGCAAAGCAGAAAACGCGGCCTCTGTACGAGCGAGCGAGCGTCGCGACAATTAATCCTAACGATTGGTTTAATTCGCTCCGCATTATCCAATCGGGCCAGCAGAGCGAACCCACGAACATTCCGCGCGATACGCCTCTCGCCTCTGTGTTCGCCCGATTAAACAGGCGCCCTCGTCAAATATAAAACGCTGCGGTCTCGCCTTTATTGGCTTCAAACGCGCCGGCTAATTACCTTTCGCTCCCAAGGAGAACAAAGTTCGTCACTGCCGTCGGATTCGCCATTGATTTTACAGGGTAAATAATTACAGCTGCCACAAGACTCTCTCGGGCGAACGAAGCGGCGATAAGGAGGCATTTGTTAACACCTGCAGCCGCATCGATAATAATTTATGGGACCGAGAGCTCGGCGGCTCTTATCGTTATTTATTAGGCAGAGCGCGCCTGGGACTTTTCGAGCGGCGCAACCCCCGAGCCCTCGTTTCTCGGTAATCGTCGCTTAAATTGAAAAATTGCCGTCCTGCTCTCGTCCCGGAGAGATCTGACTTTAATGTCGCCTCTTATCCCGGCTCTCGTCCTTTATTTCGCCGGGGCACTTATTTGCCCGCAGCGCCGTCGTCGATATCGATACGGGCGACGACGAGAGTAAGAGGCCGGGGAGTAATAAGTCCGGCGCTGTAATCGCAGTCGGTACACGATCATAACTTTCGTGCTCCGCGCGCGGCCAATCGATGGACCCCTCGAGGTGAAATGAAGTACGCCGAGGATGGAAAGCCGCCGGTATATAACTGCATCTCCTTTTCAATCCGACTCGTCTGTCGTCTCGAGAGTGTCTCCTCGTCCTTTATCTTGCGAATGTTTTATTGTTTCAATTTTCCCCTTTGTGATCGTACCTCTTTTAAATCTGCTCCTCTTCCTCCATCTCCAGGGCCGCATAGCTTACGTCGTCAACCGTCAAATTACCCGCCGTGGAAATTGACGTCATTCCGACGATCTTCTTTCCTCTTCTATACTCTCTTGAATGTACAATCTGCCTCCCTTCCGATCGCTCATAAAAATCGAGACAATACGGTCCCGGTTTATCCGAGTATTGGATACGTCTTCGACACTCATTACTATTATTATTTCAGGCAACTTACTATTATTATATCAAATTAATTGATGTATTAATAAATATAAATTTTGATTTTGCAAATTTGTAAAATTTGTACAATATGCAAATGGCTCGAGACCAGGCGACCGATGACTTTCAGCTGCAGCATCCATAAGAGAGTTTAATACATTTATCGCTCCAGCAAGGCTAATACTCGTCATCGGGCAATTTCGAGGCTACCGCGGCTCTCTTTTGCTCCGCAGCGAGACAGACGCAATAGTTGTCTTTGCAATGAGTGGGACGATTGTCGCGACAAGCCGGAGCGCAATCATCTTTGGAATGGCTGCGCTATTTGCATACCTTGCGGTTGCGATACAGAAATGATCGACGTTACGCGTATCTTTCAAAAGGCGGATTTACATAATCAATATTGTTAAAATGCTTTCGCGAATGTACATCGAGTGCAGAAACATTTCAGACCTGAATAACTGAAATTTTCATTTGCGCAAGCCCAGTGTAATAATGTAAGCCGGACGAAATTTCATTTTCCCAGCTATGATATTTTCTTATTCAATTCGAGATTCAAGGCGAGCTCCAATTTACTTTTGCTAATTTCGAGACGGAAACAAATCTATTCGCTTGCTTAATTGAATTTGCAACGAAAAATGTGCTTCGAATATATATAAAAAAAAAGAAAAAAAGAGAGCGGAGGATGCGTCGAAAGGCACAAGCGGCCGATAATTGTAAAAAGCCGAGAGAGGAGATAAAAGTAGAGTTTACGAAATAACAGGTAATTATCGAAAATTAGCGTGGACTGATCCCTAAATTGCCGTGCTTATCTTTCATTTTGCAGGCAGCGCGTCGCGGCGGGGGCAGATAGTCTTGGGCGTATCTCCGCTCGTTCTCGCGCGCGAGAGGGAGAGAGAGAGAGAGAGAGAGATAGCGGATAAGCGAGCTGCTCGCCTTAAATTAGATGCTGAAAATACCTGGAGCGGCAGGCGGTCGCTTTGTTCTCGCTGGCTGCGCGGGCGTATGTGTTTTCTGCACCGGCTCGGACGATGGCCGATGCGATGGTAGCATTTTCCACTGTTCGCTTCCTCCTCCTCCTCCTCCTCCTCCTTTTCATTCTCGCCCGCCGCGCCGAAAGGCACTGATCTCTCCTCCTTTATCGCGCGCGAAGCATTATAAGCCTTTCGCTCGAGACGCCCGGCTTTATAAACTTTATTGCGCATTCGGTTAATTGAATGTCTCGCATTAGTAATTATAATACCCAGCCGTGGCAATAACGTGGAACGCAAACCTTGGCTGGAAAAGCTTTATAACTAAATTAAAAAATGTGCGCGACGGTAATGAACGCAAGGGAAAAAGAGGATATTTCTGTGAATACGCCGCGGCGTGTAATTGACGCTGAAAAAAGCTGCAGTAAAGTGCGCCGCTCTGGTTCTCGCGGCGCAGCTGAAAAAAGGCGGCGGCGGCGGCGGCGGCGGCGCGCGGCTAGATGCGTATCTCGGCGCTCTGGGCTCCGCATACCGGCTCGCCTCGGTGGTCCCTCGAGCGAAATTGGCCGCGCGCGCCTGCCGTTCGATGCGCGCGGGGGGAGGAACTACGCGTACGTCTCGCGCGCCCCTTTCGCCGGGCAACCGCAAACCTGTTTAACTCTGTTTAACGTCCCTGCGTCAGCAGCCCGCTGCTGCCGGGTTAGAGTGCCCGTGCGGGGAATGCGCCCGCGAAATCTCATTGGGAATTTCGTTTGATCGGATTCGCTCGAGTTTTTAAACGGCCGGCCCGTCGATCGGGAAGCAAAATTGATGAAAATCGAGTGGATCGGTGGGCTGCGAAAAACGAGAAAAGGAAACGGCCGAGGGCCGTAGGCGGTGTACGAAAAAAAAGAAAAGGAGAAGAGCGGCGGCGTCCGCCTGGAACGCCTCGATGTGTCGCGCTTCGATTGCAACAATGTCAGAGAGCTGCGAGGGCGCACATACTGGCAAGTTAATTAAATTCAGCGAGCGGTTCTTTTCGGGCTGGCTCGCGCGTATATTTATCAAAGGTCCCGGAAAAGGGGTGGGGGAGAGAGAGAGCGCGGCGGCAACGTGTTATTAGATCGAAAAGCGACCCACGCTCTCTCTCTGTCTCTCTCGCTTTGCGGTCCGGCGACTTCTCGCGCTTCTTCTTTCCTCTCCGGCTCTCTCGCGCGACTGCTTCGCCTCCCTTAAACGCTCGTAATTATCCTCCGTATCTCCACGCTATCTGCATATATTACCGCCGCTTTTTCTGCGCTCTCGCGCTTCTATATATATATGTGCGTGAGACTGGCCGGAGATTCGCCTTCTCTCGGCGCCTCGCGCTGCTCTTATCTCTCTCTCTCGTATACCAGTACACGTTTACTGTTCTGTTTATCCCGAGAGTGGTGAAAAAACACTTTTTGACGAGTGTGCCTCCGCTCTTATTGATCTTGACGGCTTTTCGTTAGTTTTCGGCTGCTTTTTAACCATTTAATTTCGTCCGCCGAGTATGCTTTAATTGAAAATGTGCAGCGGGCATTCGGGAAAGAATTTGACAGCTCTCCCGTTTGCATTTTTCTGACGGCTCTCTCTTCCACGCCGAAGCCTCGCTCGCGTAATTACTCCACTACACGATCGTCACTTACACGAAGTCCCTCTCACGCGCGTCTCTTGTCTCGCTTTAGCCGGGAAAAGAAAATCGCGTTCCCGACGCCTCCTTTACTTCTTCTCCGTTTAATAGTCGTGTTCGATATTTCACGGGCAATTTCGCGAAATACGAGGGAGGACGGGGCCGCGCGTCGGCCGCCCTGGAAATTACGTATTGAAATATTCAGGATTAATTTCAGCCGCGATGCTCGTCAGTCTCGAATGATTAAACTACACTCTGCAGGAAAGCGGAGACTTAACGGCGAGTCGCTCGTCGTGTACGGGCGGCGTGACGCATGCGGAATTATAACTTATTCAGCGCGCGTTTTTACCTCATCATTGACAATATTTTTCTCCGCTCGCAAAAGGAAGAAGCTAGAATAAAAGCAGGAACGATAACGACGCAATTTATTAAGGCCGCACGTTAATATCTTTATTTTGGACGAGGCTCGCGCGCGGCCTAAGCGAGTGGCTTTTAACCGGATTGGCCGATATCGATTTATCGATTGGTAATGTGGAAGAAAAGTTTTGCGCCGCTTCACGTGCCTTTGGCGAGTCTGCGAAACAAGTGCGTCTGTCTCGGCGATGTACTTGCCCCGGAGCGAAACTACTCGTCTGCGGCTCGCAACGAAAATACATAAGTAAATATGCGCGAGCGGAGGCCGGGGAAAGAAGGAAAGTTGAGTTACGTATAGGAAATAAACAAGAGCGCGGGGAGAAGAGGGTACGAAGAAAAACAAAAGTTCCGCCGTGCAGTTTTGTGCAATTTTGAGCAAACGGCAGATCGAACAAGTAATATGCGGTCAAATTGCGAATTCTTCCAGCCTTATAATTATACATTCGCGTAAAAACTTGCGAGCCTGAAAAGCTTGTTACATAAAAAATTCAAAGCACTCGAGCGAGCAAATAAAGAAAGTAAACTCGCGCGGTGAGAAGAAGGCTGGGAAAAGTCGAGCGACATAAACAAGTCGAGCGAAAGAGCGGGCAAAGCAGTATTCCTAATTAGAGCGAAAAACTAACGGGGCTCACACGCGCCGAGGCGCAGCAAAATCGATGGCTCCGCGGGCCGCTCTAGGAATGTATACGAGCACTGGGTGTCGCGCGTCCGACTGCCTTTGGCTCGCGCCAAAAGAAGAAGAACAGACGGCAGAAGAAGGAAGGGAAAGAGGCGAGGACGGCGCAGAAAGAGAGCCGAAGCGGAGCCTTATAATGCTAAAAGGATATCCGTGTTTATCGGCGCGCAGCCCGACAACGCCGCGCGTCGTTCTCTCGCGCAGCCGAGACAGACGAGGAAAGAGACCGGGGCCCGGCGCAGGATGCAGGCGGGGAACTTCCCGAACCTGAGAGGAGAGAAGGCAAGAGGGGCTCGAGGTGTGAAAAGAGAATTATAGTCGCGAGAAGTAACGTCGCCGAGCTCGGGAGAAGCGAACCTTGGCCAATACTTTAATACGCACAAATTCCAAGTTATTTTACAATAGATTTTTTGCTTATCAGTGCAAATAAAATGGTTATCTTATGGTCAACCGAGAAATTTGTTGTTAGAGAAAGATTTACATAATGCTGGAAGGGTAATGCTGTTAGAGAATAATATTTGGTGGAATCGCTGTAAACGTTGCATTATTGATGAGAACGTGTATATACGTTCCCCGTACGCCAGAATGATTTTGCGCAAAACTCGTGTAAAATATTAAACGCGAAAGAAAGCCAAAGAAAAAAAGCGTCACGCATTTATTTCCAATTTTTGAAAAGGTCGAATTGAAATACCGCGGCCCGCGACGCGAGCAGCGAAAAATTCCCAGGAAATTCCGCGGAACGAAGGCGGCAAAGAATTTTGCGAAACTGAACTGCGTAATCCATTATTTCCGGAAAATTCAAAGAACGCTTACCGGGGGAGGCACGCGAGAAAAGCGCGCCGCGGCATCGCGATAAAGTATGAAAACCCGTTGTGTTTGCTAAAGCGTCGCGTTCGCGCTCGGCGCAAAGAAGCGCAGCGACGGCTGCGGGCGGAAAGAGTGCTAGCAAACAGCGGCAGCGGAAATAAAAGGATTATTTAACATTTTTGCCGCTCCTCTCTCTCCGCGCATTATCCCACGCGGCGCGTGTAAGGGTGCAGCGTCTCCGCGTACATCCCGCTGAATTTATGCCCGCGGAATATTATGTTTTCTTTATCGCGAGGATTGCCCGCGCAGCCGAGGCCTCGGGAATCCTTATCGCCGGGGGGATGTAGGCGCCTGCGACCAGGCCCCAGCTCCGCTCGTGCACGTCTGCCTGCGTACTTTACGATTTGTAGGCGATTATTGTTCGGCTAAGACCAATTGTAAATGAGCCCTCGCAAAATGGTTCGTTTGCATTAACGAACTTAATTCTCTCCTTAAAATATTATACGTTTCGCACGCTTTGCTATCTTTGGTTATTTCGGTCTCTTTATCCTTTCCTCGGACGGAATTGAGTTATAGGGGTCCTTCTTGTTATCTGTCCACGTGTTGCCAAGATATGAACGACATCAGTCGTTGGCTTGCATAAGAGCGTATACACATTTTACTTGCGTTATTTTACGATCATTTCTTAAGATTTGATTGATGATGATATCACTTTAGTTGCTTATTTATCTTCTGAAAAAGACGTACTTAATCGCAGAACAGCGAAAATTCATTTACGGGTCTGAGAACAAACGTTACAGGAAAGAAGCACAGAAAAAAGTTTAAAGAAGAAAGAATGATTTTATAACTCAGAAGAGCATATAATCATGTACCATTCCGCTGTGTATACATAGGCTGGTGTCTTATTTTTTCTTTTTTTTTCAAGTACGCCCATTGCTGTATCCTTTTTCGTGTTGGAAAAACTTCCCGGGAACCGCCCTATCGACTAGCCGACGCTACGTATAATAAAAACCCCGCTTCGATTTCAAAGTTCACGAACCCTTTCATCACCGTTCGACTTTTTCGTCGACGTCTTACTTTCCTCCGCCTTCTTCATCTCTCATTTCGCCTAGCAATTCCTCTTGCCGTATAAACTTGCCATTTTCCCGAAATAAGAGGAATCGGGCTGCCATTGCTTTTTGCAATCTGACGAGCAGTGAGAAATGCTAATGACAATTAAACGCGGAACAGCGAGACGGCCCGCAATCTCCTTATCTGTTTATAATAAAAAAAAAATGCCGCGAGGCAGAGAGGAGATAAAACGTGGGAGAAGCGAGTAAAGAAAGAAGGCACGATAGGGGCGGATAGCTTATCCGATCGCCTGGCGCTAGTCGAGGACGAACTTCTTCATGCGTCCGGTCGGAGCCAGAAGAAGAACAAGAAGGAGCGAAAATGTAAGGCGAGATGTAGCGACAAACGATGCTTGGATTACGAATGCACGCGCGATAAGCGATAAGCGCCAATTGGAAATGCTTGTACTCCGGAGGCGAAGGCAGAGATTACCGCGAGAGGGAAAGGAAATTATTGCCGCTTGTTTACGCAAAAAATCAGGCCCGATAACCATTCTCGGATTCATTATCCGATCGAACGGGAGGTGGATTTTCTCATTTTTTTTTCCTTTTTTTTTCCTTTTTTCTCGAACCTCGGCATTAATAAGCCGAGTTATTGGTATCGTAAAAAAATTAATTTATAATCAAATATTTTAGATAGAGAACGAGAAGCCGGAGTTTAATTAAATTCATTTACCGCGAACGGATTTCGAGAAATGAAATAAAAATCGAATTATCGATGAGATTAGCTATATATAGAGGGTCAAGCAAACGCGAAGATATGCAACAGATATAAAAAAAGGGAAGGATAAAAATCGCGAGAACAAAGGTATAAGCGGGGGGCAGGCATACGCCAGGAGCATATACGAGGAAGACTCGAAGGTAGCACTATATACAAGGATGACTTTTCGGTTCTGAATAACGCAGAAGGGAAGGGTGGGGGGGGGGGGGGCGCCATTCGACGTTCCCAAAAATGAAAAGGGATAAAATCCTTAAACTAAACTCGTAAAACCGTACAAGCTCGCGTGGCGGCTCCACCTCCGCCCCTCGCGGTGTCAAAGTTTTACGAGTCGATCCTCCAAATACGAAGAGGTCTGTAAAACGCAGCTTCCTCTATCTTCCCTTTTCCCCCACTGCGGTCTACACGCCTCCGTGTGGCCTCCCACTTGTCGCGTGTTTTTCTCCACTTTTTTTCTCCTCTTCGCTTTAGAATATATTCGAACGCAAGCCGGAAAAGAAATAAAAGGACCGAGAGGCTCGGACGAGGAAAAAATACAAAGAGCCCGGAGTGTGTCGATCCTGTAGCGACGGAGATAAAGGATAATAATGAGAAATAAAAGTTTCTTCGTTAGCCTCGAAATTTCGTGGAGAAGAAGAGCGGGCGGACGGGAAAAAAATCAATTTCGCCAAGCTGAAAAACAGAAAATATCCCCGGAGAGTGCATAAAAATGTTAACGAAAAAGAGAAGGCGAGGAAGGCAGAAGTTCTGCGGGCGGCTTTAATTAGTCTCGTTATTTTTTCATCGGAACGAAAGAGAAAGGGAGACGCAGAGCCGAGGTATAGAAAAAAAAGGATCTACGCGTGTTTATTTAAATGGAACGCGTGTTTGCAACCTATTCTTTGCTCCTTCTACCCTCAACAGCAAACAACATAATTATCTAAATCAAAAAGCACTTTTTCTCCTCTTCCGTGCGCCGTGCTTTCCGCCCATTTTAATTTTCGCGCTCGATCTCCTAGTCCTAGGGGGCTTTGCCGATTTTTAATAACCCCGAGCCACTCGCAGATCAGATCGCAATAAAGAGTTTGTCCAGAAAAATTGCTCGCTTTCGACGTTAACTTTTTTGCAATCGACAGCCTCGATCCGAGCTGAGCTCTCAATCCGCTCCTTAATCCCGGCGCATCTATACGTTCTCCGAATCTGTTTCTCGAGGGCAAGTCGTGCGGCGGCCCCTCGCCTTCCCCGCCGATGAAGAGCTTTCGCAAAAAAGTAGTCACTGGGCGGCGGGCAGTCGGTAAAAAGGGCCCGGGGAATTTATCGGGTGTTGGCTCGGCTTAACACGAGCGCCAGATAACGAAGCCCGGCCGATCTCTCTCTCTCTCTCTCTCGTTTCGGGGATCGGGGGAAATAAAGCAGGCGGCGAGAGAGAGAGAGAAAGAGCGAAAAACCGTGGGCTCGCGTGTCCCGGGCCGCAGACAGACCGATAAATCAAAGAACCTGCAGCGGCGCCGCGGCCCGCTTTTTTTCTCCCGAGCCCCGCCATTCTAAGAACGTCAAATTACAAGCAATAATTTTTGATAATCAATATCGGCCCTCGCGATTTCGCCCTTTCTTCGGGCAGCGGCTCTTCAAGGAGGAAAGACGCACGGGAAGCAATTCGAGGAGGGGGAAAGAGGAGGAGGAGGAGGAAGAGGATGCTTTCCCCCTTTTCTGCTTCGAGCCGAGCAAAGGGGAAGGCCGTGGTGATTGTTTGCATGAAATACGCGTAGCAGGTCAGAAAAAGGGGCATATTAATTTGCTAATTTTTCGCCGTCGCTCATTAAGCTCGACGATTAAGGAGAATGAGATTGTAGCAGAACGAGAGGCAAAGGATGGCTCAAAAGTATCTTTGCTCTGGCTTTTTTTTCAACTAAATGAGCGCGGCTGCTCCTGCGCTTTATTATACGCGCGATTACTATTTTATTATCATTTTTTTCATAGTACAGGATCGTAAATAAAGCTTCATACTACACAATTAATTAACGCGGACAGTATCGTTTTAATTGCCGGCGCTGTTAGTCATACAGGCCAGAGAGCCACTTTCACTCAATCGAACATGAGAAAAGCCTGCACCGGAAGAGTCGGACTTCCCTTAATTCTTTAACAAGAACGACTACCGTAATCGCGATAGCTGGTTCGGCAAAACTGCTTGTCTACGCACGAGCGCCATTTATACACGAGCAATGGGCTCTCCGCTCCGTGGGTATACCGGATCGCGCGAGGCGTTTACTGCCGACAGATCGACGAAATATGACGATTTTATGCTTTGTAATGCGCTTTTCGTGCCGGCTGCCGCGTGGGCTTTTCGCGTCGAGCCGCTGCTCGCGCGCTGCTTGCCTACGGCCGGGACATATAAATGATAGAGTTTAGTCAGGTGTGATTTCGAACGCGAAAATGTTTGTTTTCGTTTTCTCCGGCGGACAGCTCTCCGACGCAGCTCTCGCGAACATTTATTTCGAGCGCCGAGAGCCATTTTTCGAGCATCGACCGGCGTCGTTTGGATTCCTGATAAAAGTCCTTAATAAAGTATTTAAGAATGCGCGGATTTATTACTCGCGTTAATGTGATTTAGGCGCGGCTGCGTTTGTTATCTCGTAACAAAATTAACAGGACGCGATAACGTAAATAACCAAGGTTTAGAAAGCAGGAAAAGTTAAGTTGCCAAAGACAAATAGCGTACTTAAATTTTTGCCTTCATTTTTTTTTTACAAAACGCCTGACATTCGCGTCGTTTATGCAGAAAGAAAGCCGCGAGAATAATAATCAAGGCTTTTTTTTCGTCTGCCGAATTAGCATACAATGCCGGAATTTGAAAATTATTTTCAGTCGCCGTAAGAAAGCCGGGAGAAAAGGACGCGAGAAAAAGCCCGTGCAACTTTAATTTCAAAGCACCAAACTGAAAAGCGCCATTATTCTATTAGAAAAGCAACGGGGAGGCTGCGTCAATAGAATGATTAAGAGCGGAAGGCTCTCGAGGTGCCGCGCGGCGTCACTTCCCCGAGGAAACTCTTTCGCGGCGACGTCACCGAGTGGAGCTTCGTGCCCGGGAAAATTTGCGAAAGCGCGCGCTTCGCTGATCTTTCGCGACGTCGCAAATAAGCCCTCGCGTATGCGGCGAAGCGCGCGCGCGGCGAGAAGCACGCAAGTGCAAGCTCCATTGTTTGTTAAAAGCGGCTAGATTTGCATACGGCCAGATGCCCGCCGATTCCGCGATTATTGCACTGCGCAAGCGGTAATTAGAGGTCGTTAAGCCGGCCGCTGACCTGTTGCTTGCGAATACCCTGCGAGTCCATTTTTCTCCCGGCGGCCCGTTTGTTTTTTCCTCCTCTTGTTTTTTTTTTTTTTTTTTTTTCGCCTCTTGCAGCGATGCGCGCTGCACTGCGGTCCGAGTCTGCCCCGCGGTACAAATCTCTTAGTTAACCGCGAGTTCCAGCTATTGTGTGCTCATATTCTCTTTGCATACCGACGGGATTTAGATTGTTTTTTAGCGAAAAAGTACTAATTATTTACTTTAAATGGCTTTTAACTGCTGTTTTGTAGAGTCACAGTGCTACAATTAGATTGCGACATTTTGCGAACACAAAAGCTTTAGTGGCGCGGGCTTGCCTATTATTTTCTTCATAAGTACAATATTCTTTGTCAAAAGTGAAAATCGCAAAAGAAAGGAGAATAAAAGAGAGACTTGGAATTGCGCACGCATAAGTTCGCCGGAGCTTACATTGACTTGCAAATCCAACAAGTGCGAGACAATTGCGCGCTTCTGTCCTCCGTCGAAGGCGAGAGAAAGATATAGGAACAGCCGAGGATGAAACAAAAAAAATGAGGGCTAGAAACGGAGGAAACGACTCGGGGGGCCTTCGCCTCGTCAGTAAATACAAGTAAGCAATTCGCGGAATTCGCGTTTTGAATAATTGAGTGGCCTTGGCATTCGCTGAATGTTGAGTGGAATATCCAATATATCTCGAGCGAAAAATCAATGGAGCCAATCGGTTGAGCCAACACTTCTGCGAATCCGATACATTTATATATGAAAAAAGCCTTCGCCAAATCCGCTCGTTTCGCGACCAAAATCACAGTGGAATTTGCTCTGCAGTTTATTATAAAATTTTCGCTAAATCCCCTTCTCGTTTTACCGGCTAATTTGTATTCTATTTGGAATCTCCTCGCCAGCTGGGAAAATGTTTTTAATAAAATAATGCGCGGTGATTTCGGCACGCCCCTCTGTCTTTTACGTGTTTTAAATTCATATGAAAATTATTCGTTTTTACGTCGAATTTTGTCTCCCGTCGCTTTTTGTTATTTTACGAAAGCACGTGCGCCCGCGCGAACAATAATTCGTTATTCAAAGTAGAAAAGAATTTATTTTCCGGAATTTATCAACTCGATTAAGCGGCGAGCTTTTCGACAAACGAGAATCCGCGCTTAATAATCGATTCGCAATCTTAAAACTCCAGTCGGAACATCATCAGTCGGAGGGCCTATTAACGAGCTACCTGTTTTTATCAGGCTGGATAAGCGATAATCTCGAGCGGGAGCGCGAACGCCTCCCAATTTATTAGGACTGCTCATAATTGACAAGGTGCAGCGGGGGCGAATCGTTAACGATTATCAGTCTCCAAAAGCAGAGATTAGCGCCTCTGTGCGGCGCGCGTCGGTAAATCGACTCGATCCCCTCCCCGCCGTCGCTTATTATCGCAAAACAAATGAAAGGCCGAGATCCCGGCGGCCGGTTCGTTTGCGCGAATCAGTCGGCAAGCAAAGTCCTGGGCACAATCAAATATGCAAATACGAGCGCGCGGCCGAGCTTTTCTACCGGCGCCAACACCCCCTCGCGCGCCTGACGGATGGATCGGCCGCCGCGAGTGCAAATAAACCGGCCAATTTATTAGAGGCGTCGGAAAAGGCCTGCCCGTGCCCGTGACGTCTCCTTTCATTCCGCGTGAAAGCGCTGCCGCGCGGTTTATTGAACCGATCCTGCCGGGGACAAGTATAAGTTTGCCTTCGATTTGCTTGAGAAACGATCTTGTTAAAAGATATTTTGCGGCGTGCAGCGGAAAATATGGCTTTTGTGGTTTTTTCGCTAATTATTCGAGCCTCGAATACCCTCGATTAATAATGCAAGCTGGAAAATTGGAAAAACAAGTTTGCGTTCGCCGTGGCAATGGTCATTTTATGCTAACGACAATATTTACAAAGCTGAGGAATGCTGATCGAATCGTTTAGCGATCTGTTCGAATACTTGTTAAGATCTTTATTTATAATCGAGCATAAGCGGGAACTCATTTTACAGTCTATCCGTTGTGAATGCTTGCTTTCTATAATTCAATTAAATTTGATAGATATAGAGGAGAGAACGGATGATAAATGGAGTTAATTTTCTGCCGCCGCTTTAAATAATCGTAGAGTTGAGTAAATAATGACGATGTGCACGCGGTGCATTTACACGTAAATTGGATGTTACATAAATCGAAGAAAGCTGGTCGATTGACTTGTTATTGCTCCCGTAAGATATAACGCGATTCGGATCTGAAAGTCTGCTTTTCGTAACAAGCCTCTGACAAATGAAATCCATTAAGCATAGAATATCATTGATTCGAGGTAGCCGATAAGCCAGACTCGGCGTTTCAATAAATGATACTTATAGTTATTTGTGGGTGAAAGTGCCGGCGCACAACGCAATGTCAATAGATGCCAGATAATTACGAATTGTCGCTGAAAGAGAAATCAGGATTTTTCTCGTCGGCCGACGACTATTTGTATCTAAGTGAATCTAAGCTCTAGTTTGTTGGCGCATTGTAACAGCATCCAGGGACGAGAAAAATTCGTCAGATCGAAGGCTTTATCTGAAAGTCAAGAAGGCGCGGTAAATAATGCGACTCGACTTGTATATACGTATTACCATGGCGGCATTGAAGGTCCAATGCACTCTCTCCTCTTGTGTGTAATTCAAAATTTGTATATCCGCTGCATTCTTGCTACGAGAGTCTCTGCAGGATATCCGTTACGATCGGTAAGAGCTTCAGTTGAATTAAGAAGTCGGCAATACTGCCGACAATTCGAGCGCAATCTATTTTTAGCGTTAAAAAGCCAGCTAATAATCTGCTAAATAGCAATACCGATGAACTTTGTCGGAATTGTCTATAAAACGTACAAACGTAAAATTAACGATTCAGATAAAACCGCGCCAGAATTGGACTATTTGAACGAGTAATTGTTTAAAAATATCGAAGAGAAAAGAGTTTGATTGTTAACGCGATTTTGAGCTCGGTGGCGTGTAAATACTTTTATCTCGGCCGGGCGCGCACGTAGTTCTCGCTCGCATTATAAGCAATTTATATTCGAATCGGCAACATCGACGGGGCGCTCGGGAAATTAAACGAATTTCGACCTACGACTATCCCGACAGATTTATGTGCCACGAGCACTTTTACATCGGAGCGTCCCTCTTGAATCGGCCGATAATAACAGTCGATAGAGATTTTATTGTCGGCTGTCGAGAAAAATCCTCGCGGGCCGATGCGATGCGCGCCGCGAGAGAGAGAGAGAGACTAGAGAAAAATGAGCGCCGGCGACGGAGGCGAGAATTTATAGCGGAAAAAAGCATACGAAACCGCAGTAACGACGCGCAGTTTGCAAAGAAAGAAGCAGGCAGAGACGGAGGATTAGCGCGCGGGAAAAATGCGAGACAAAAATAAAGGAGACACCGCGCCGCGAGGAAGACGAGACGGAAGGCGCGAAAAACTTGCCTCCGCCGGAGAGGTGAAAGAGAGGTGCGGCCGAGGAGTCGCGCTGAAAGAGGGAAGGGAGAGCCCCGAGAGCGGAGAGAAAAATGGAGCGAGAACAGGCAGGAAAATCAGGAAAGACGAGAGAGACTGAGAGAGCTGGCGGTTCCAGGCGTCGGAAGCACTTTATCCGCGTGGAAGCTGCGAGATTAATGTGCTCCCGAAAGCGAGAGCAAGAGTATGTACTTGGAGTGCGGCCCGAATGCGGAAGAGCCGTAATAGCCTCGTCTATATATACCGTGCAAAATTCGAAAATCGCCTGGGAGGAAAGAGAGAGCTGCCTATTTTTAAGCTTTGTCGTGCGTGCGAGCGCGGCCGCCACCAGTCCGCCCTCTTTGCAAGTCCTTATCCTTCTCTCTCTCTCTCTCTCTCTCTCTCTCTCTCTTATGCCGCGCGCGCCTCTAAACTATCAATAAGCCAGGCTCATTGATTTATCGGGAATTTCGGGCTGCACTGTCGAGCGACACGGGTTTATGCAAAAGGAAGCGTATCAATTTTACGCTCGCTGAATTGTTAATGCCAGCGTAAAAAAAAGCGCATCGGGCAAGCTATTTTAAAAAATTCCACTTCCGCTGCAACGCGAGGACCGAGCCTTCGGCGGAGCGTTTCAATAAATCGATGCTTTTTTTAAGGTTTATTAATCCCGCCCGGTATAGTCACCGTGATTTATCGAAGTTCAAAGTTGAAATAAACCTTCGAAATTTTTCTTACCGTAGGGAAAAGCTGCGCGAGGCTCGGAATTTATCCCTCGCGCATAAATCATCGGAGCGGCCGGCGCTCCATTTATCCGCGGAATTCTCTCGCGGCTCGCGGAATCGGAACCGCGCGGCCGAGGGAACGTGCCGTGCAGCTATTTTTCAGCCGCGCGGCTACCGCCTACGCAAAAAGGCCAATTATATACGCGAGAGACAGAAGGAACGGCGCGCATTTCGCGCGCGGCCCGACGACGTTTATCGGGCTTCGAGCTGAGAAATGGCGCGCTGCGAGCTCGCCGGCGCGGCGATGCATCAGAGTCCCTCCGAGCGCCGGAGAAATGTCCGATCCGATTCGATGGGATTCGAGAGGAGGTCTTCCACGCCGCTCTCGGACGATTCACCCGTAAATCACCGCTCGCGTGCACAGCCCGGGAAAGATAAATAGGCGAGAGCGCGGCCCGCGAGCGCCAAGTGTCCGCGAACGGATAATAAAGTCGAGTGTCTCTCGCTCTCCTCACTGCTCCTCTCACAGCTCCGAAAACTTCGCTTTTTAACGAGCAAAGAAGATTCTCTCCGTCCAGCTCGCAAATTAATATGCCCCGCGAGACGAAAGAATGCAGTAAGATGTTGTCGTTTTTCTTCTCGCTTACGCCGTGCCGTTCTTTCTTTCCTCGGCGCGTCTCTCCCTCCCTCTTTCTCTCCTGCACCGCGCAGCGTTATAAAAGACTCGTCAAAAGTCAAAGCTGACTCGAGCCGCGGTCCGAAGAGTTCAAGCGTGAGCGATAAATTTCCGACGTACTTTAAGAACGATTCCGAGAGGAGGAACAACAGCTGGATAAAGCTTTATGTCATACGTGTCATTCTCCTCGCCTCGCCGTATTACCTTCGCAGTCTCATGAAGCGCTCAAAAAATGCTTTACCCTCCTCCCGGACGTAATCTCCTGGATAGAAATATTTTAAACCGACGCAACGCCTGTTCCTCAGCTGTAAATAAGAGATTTAGCCAGGATTTTAATTGCGCGTCTCGTTACCGAAGGAAGAATTTTATCTCCCCGTCAGCAAAAGCTTCTCCAAACAGTAGCGTGGGCCCGGAGAAATTCGTCGCCTCCCGGCTTCCGCCTCTTCGGACGAAATTACGGATTCGTAATTCCCGCGGGTCCGAACGCCTCGCTGCGCCTTCAGCTCGGAAGGAACGGGGAGACACTCGAGCGGCCAATGTACCGGAATAAAGGCTGCTGCTTGGTCGCGAGACAAGGTTTCCTTTCGCTCCCCCCCCCCCCCCCCCCCCCCTTTTC